>JANKOE010000002.1:59049497-59062651 GCA_026284465.1 Erythroxylum citrifolium | reverse complement strand
ACATATTATTATTAAAGAAAGATTTCTACAGAAGAGTAGGTAAGGTTTGGAAAAAGGGTTATCTATTGTATGGTCCTTTTAGAATTGAAATCCAGTTTAATCGTAAGAAGCTAAGGCCAATTACTTGAAATATGATATAACTTAACTTGGAAGTGTTAGGTCGGACGGTGATTTAAGGGACATGTAACTAGATATAGGAAATAATTTTCTAATAGTTATTGAGGATATTAATTTCAATTAAGAAGCATGTAATCGAAACGAGGAGAATGGTAATGATGAAAATGGGAAATATTAATTCAAAGGATGGGATATGAATTTCAGGTTGAAATATGCCACTAAAGAGAAAACAGGATATAATGCGACCAAGGTCCAAACCACAATTTGGAGCTAGTTACTGTCCAGGTGAAGTATCATATTCTACAGCTGCAACCGAATCAGATGTTGTACCTCCAACTACTACTACACTTGCAGATGAGGCATTACCTTCTGTACTTGCTACTACACCATCCACCACCTTATACCGACAAAGATATCACAGGTAAACGATATGGATGAAGGAGGCAACCTCCAGCTTAGAGCTGAGGGAGCTGATGGAAGAACTTACATCACAATTGTTAACAATCTGTAAGTAAAAATACATGAAACACTATATGTTTATAATTAAGTTATAGTTTTAAATTTTAAAAATGGTATAAAATTAATTGTTTTAATATTAGGTTGATCCCGTCTAGATCATGCTAAAAAAACATGACATTCAAATTGAAGGAGAAGATTGATGTTGAGGGTTATATATATGAAGAATATCTCTCAGGTGACAAATGAATTTTACTATCAGGAGTTTGAGGTACAAAAATTATTTTTTTTGTTTTTAATTGATTTTTATACATTTATTAGATAAATATTACTACATTATAAATAGTTATCATATGTTTTTTCTTTTATTTCAGAAAGATGTTTTTGGGATTTTGAATTTGACGCAGTTATTTATAAAGTATGGGAGAGACGAGCACGTACACGTTATCGAGACTTTGTTGGTGTGATACACAAGACTAGTATACGACCGCCTTATATTTTTGAACAAATATGGAGTCGTTGGCAGCAGTATTGGACATCGCCTGAGGCAATGTCCATTTTAGAGCGTAATTATTCCAATAGACGTAGAGGACCGAGAGGAGAGAGTCTTCTAGTATATACTAAAGGATCTATTATCCACCACGAGCATGCAGAGTAGAGTTGAAAAGTATAGTAAAGTTGCATTAAGTAGAGTTAAAAAGTATAGTACCTTGATGGAATTGTTCCACTCAACTTAGCCTACTAAAAGTATAATCATGGGCTATAATAGAAGGCATTGGCTTAGATATGATGATAATTATCATTAGAAGGAAAATTGATAGCCTGAACTTTCTTGTCAGTATATGATATGACAGAGATCATATATATTTCCATTTCATGCTTTTGAGTATTTGATGCTGAATTTGGAGATAACTTTATTACAATGTTCAAAATATGATAAGAAATAGATTGTTAAGTCCAAATAGTTGATCTAAGTTTATACAAATAGTTTGTATATATTGGATCGAAGAAGACATATACTTAACATAGGTGACAAGAATATAAAGTTACGATAATGTGGATAATTCTATTATATTATGTTGGTTAAATTGATATAATGAGAATCATAAAGTTTCTTATTAGGATATATATATATATATATCCTTTTGATTATGAATTGTATGAAACTGGTTAGGTTGAACACTAACTAAACCGTCCATTGGTGAAAGGATGATGATAGTAGTGAATTATTAAATCCTATGCATATGATGTATGTGATATAAACAATAATTCATGGAAGGATGATACTTGTATTTAGTTATATTTTCTAATGACTTTATGTGACAAAGTCATACATATTATATTTTCAAAATTTGAAAAGTTCAAATTATTTAAATCTCAGTAGAAATTAAGCATTAGGAATTTTGAAGCACTTTGATGAAATCCATGAGGTGAGATTTAAAATTTTTGGTTATCTATAGAGAATTGGATTCTCTAGTGAATAACTTCACAACTAAATTATATAATAGGATGGACTTATGTAAGGAAAAAACACAATATGAGAAATTGTATGACAATATGAGAAATTGTATGATGCAATATTTATTTATTCTATACCTATGCCTAGTACAACAATTTACCTTAAGTAGTTCCAATTAGATCAATTAACAAGATTCTATACTCGATATGGAATGAAAAGACTTTGAAAGAGTTCAAATTAATGATTTTGGGATGTGATGCTTAGTTAGATCATATTATTCATTAAGTTTAGAACTAAATTGGATAATAAAAGATTGTAATATATTTAAAGGGTTTGATATAATCTTACAAATTCCAATAAACAAAAGGTTTGCTTCAACGTCTACATATAAGATAATGGTTCTTAAGATAAATAATGAGAGTGAGACAAAATTAGAAAATTTTAGATCTTATGATAATGCATCCAAATAAAACCATGCCTTTTGTTAATATATTTGATATATAGTTAGAAGGTTATTTTATTTTATTTATTTATTTATTTATTATTATTATTATTATTATTGTTATTATTATTATCCTTTTTGTTATTATTATTATTTATAAAATATTTATTTTTATTATATTATATTTTTATTTCTTTATCTTTTATTTTTATTTCGATTTGAATTTCTTTATTTTTATTCTTATTTTTTGTTATTTTTATACAATTATTTGTTTATATTTTTGGCTTTTATTTTCTACAAACAATTTTCAAAATGTTTTCTTTTTTCTTTTCTTTTTTCTCTTTTTCTTGTGAATCTATCATAAATAATTTCTCTATCAATTAAAGGTAAGGTTGCGTACTTCTGGACCTTCCCAGTCCATTCATCTTAGCGAGACTTCTACTAGAATATTGTTATTGTTATTGTTGTTGAAAGGTTGGGAGATATTGAAGCATTCACCTTAATGATGAATTCAAAGTTTTTGTTTTTGAGATGAATATTAATTTATCATATCTATAAGAAAGTTAGTAGGAGTAAAGTAGTCTTCTTTAGTAGAAGTATGTAGAGATATACTACTCACAAAGAACAAAAATTCTTATTTTCAAGTGTTGAATATATAATAGTTCAAGAACAACTCTTATTGGATATAAAAGGTAGCAATTTAATTATGACAACTATATTTATAGAGATAGATATATAAGTTGTTTACCTATTATAGTCTAAGTATATAGATAACGCACTAAAAGTGTTCAACATTTGAGATATATGATACCTGTAAAGTATTATTTATATATCTATTATTCTATGTTTAGGCTGATATTTGAGTTCAAGATTATATGGATATTAAATTTAGAAGTAAATATATATTTTAATTAACAAAATATTATTTTGTCTTATGATCTCTAAAGTATCTCATACAGGGCTTGTTATGTTTTGATACAAATTATGACATATTATAGTCAAGGGTATAACTCAACCGGTAATTATTGAGTGTAGCACGAACTATATAGAGATAGTCAAGTAATCAATATAAAATTCATTACCCTAAAGTGATTCGAAAAATGTTCTATTATTCTTGATTTGTATTGTTTCGAAAAGTTCTTTGTCAAAGTGGAATGATACTTGTAAAATAGTTTATAAATGTCATTAATAGAATCAATTGCTAATGATGAAGAATATTAATGGAATCAAATAGAGTAGACCTTAATTTTATACTCTATGTCTAATCAAAATATTTTATAATGAAATTAATGAATTATATGAAAAATCATGCAAGAAAAAGTTAGTTAAAGCCAATTTGATATTTCTAAATGTTTGGGTAGTCATGAGGCATTGTTAGGTGCCAATATTGATTTATAGATATAAATTATTTAATTAGATAATTAAAGTTGAATTAAATGAGTTTAATTTATCTAATCCTAAAAATGATTTAGGATTATAATTTATATCTAATGATAGCATATTTCGAAACCTAATAGGTCCAACAAAAAGCAATTTGAAGAAATTTAATTAAGTTCGACTTGAATGTAAAGTTTGAAAATTTTTATAATTAAATATGAGATATTTAATCTTGTTTGAACTCAATTGGTAATTAATTAAAATTAGAATTTTATTTCAATTAAATAATAAAAAACCCAAGCCCTACTATAGGTAGACTTAAACTCTAAAGGAGCTAATACTTCTTATATAACCCTCTCTACGTCACTTATAAGAGTCTCTTAACAAGTTTTGTGCATACCATTAGATGTCAAATACATGTGTGGCTACAATAGTTGCAATGAATCAGTTTTAGGAACAGTTGGAAGGAAATTAAAAGAAAAAGATAAAGATTCACAATAAGATACGAGATATAATTTGTGATTATTATATTTTATGTGTTAACCATATTATAGAATTTAAGTAATTTTGACCTTCAAAAAATCAGACGAAAATATATTTTATTGATTTTAGTATTTTACTATACATAGGATCGAATTCCACAATGATTTCTCAACACTTATGCGGTGGCAAATAGATAAGAATAAGAATATCTTCTAGATATACCGTTTGAAGCATTCTGTAGCAAGTTATTAACATAATGCTCTTTGATCTAATATTATAATTTAAAGAAAACAACACTTTAAGGAAAAGGGTAAAATTAAAACTTTATCTCTAAGTTGAATGCCACAAAATCGGTGGGATTAGTAAGTTCCCTTGGTATTCAGTCGGTCTTAATATATCTTTTACCAAGTGCTAATCATCAATTCCGTTAATTCTAAACGATTTTAGTGAAAGAGCTATCCCATGAAAAGTTATCATGGTTGTTTCCGTGCAAAAGAACAGTTTGGATACTGCGTGGTTTCCTTATTTTTGACCAAGGTGCCTGGAAATCTTTGCTCTAATTTTGCCAGTGATAGGGAAAGAAAAGTGACAGGGAAATTTAACAAGCATGAAGGTCAAAAATTGCGGACAGAATAAGTATGAACAGAGAGCTCATTGCAAAAGAATATAAAATTCCGTAGTCCTCACGTTAAGCATAAAGAGATGTTTTTCTTAACAATAGTGTGCCAACTGGGGATCCCAGAAGTAAACAGTTCGTTTTATGCCAAATTTTTCTTGTTTCAAACATTCACTTCAACCGGTCCAATTCAATGTCTTTTCTCCAGAAAACGCAAGTATGACGAGATTTACATAAAATTGCTAGAAAAGTCAGCATGTTAATCTTAGAATATACTACGCTGTCTATTGTTCTAGACAAGTGGACTTGTTTTATTCACAAAAGTAGAAAACATGTATACTATATGATAAAGGTAAGCAACTTCTTATCATGAGATCATATGATACAGGTATAATTTCAAGTTTAAAATCTTATCGTGGAGTTAACAAGGTATTAATGATGAATTTATTACTTTAATAACCCTGTATTATTCAAAAGTTGCTAAAAAAAATTTGACATATAAAAATTAGCAAAAAAATTCCTGAATTGAATTTTTATTAACTCACAACTCTTTATTAACACACGGGTAAGATTTTTTTTTGCAGCAAAATTGGAAACATAAAGTTAATAGAGTAACATTTTATATCTCAGGGTTTAATTAGCTACTTTCGTATAACATAGAGGTCGCTACAGCAATTTTGTCTATTAATGATGGATAATACACAGATTAGGTGAATTGCCAAGCTTAAGGACCTCTCTGAAATTCGGGACAGGGAAGAAGACTACGAGAGTATATATAAATAATCGTCACACCTTTCACTATTACACTATTTAATTAGGACATGCGATGCTGTTGTGCAACTTCTGGTCAAACCCGTGTTTTAGCTCTCAACATGCAAATGCCAATTGGTAGAACTTGATTAGAGCCCAGGGTCATAATTCGTGTAGTTCGTTATCTAACAACCTAAATATTAGAACAAGTCTCTTAAATTGTTCTCCAGCAGTTCTGTTTCCAGCCACTCTCCCCTTTCGTTCGTTTATTTATTGGGTATCCTTGGAATATATCATCAGATGTAACGTACCATATATATAGAAGCTTCTCTTTTCAAATAGAAGTTTTCCCACACGTTTCACGTAAAGTCGACCAGCCGCCGTACCGACCGACCCTTGGCAGAAATTCAAAGTAATCCCCATGACAACTTGTAAGCTTTCTCTTTTTTGCTAACATAATTTCTCGACGTGATAAACTTTTCCTTTTGCCGTGTTTCAAAGTAAACTGCTATAGATTACTCGCATCCACAAAGAAACAAAAGGGAAGCTCTTAATGAATCTTTGTATTTTGTGGACTCTGTCTACTTGTACGTCTCACTTGGAAGAACCTTTCAAAATTTGGCTGCAGAAAACCTTTCAAATTTCGTCATGGTTTAGCTCAGCAACGTTGAATAGATGATCGATTATTCGATCTCGTCATAAGAATATTGTAAAGTTACACAAAATGAAGTGGGTGAAAAATTAGAAATGATGAAAAGGACAACTTAACTAAACGGTGATTTTGTTAAATTGCATCAAGCTTATATTGGAAGAAAAAATAAAACTTTTTTATTTTTTGAAAACTAAGATGATCTCAATTTTATACCTTGATTAATGTGTAAAATATGATAAAGCGTAAATTTGAATTCGTATCTTATTACAAAATTTGATTCCCTTTTTACAACTCCCATGAAGTTATAGGTTTGTTGTAACTACTGTAATCATATAAATGACCGACCTTTAATGGTATCTATATAACTTGGTTGAGAGAATTCTACAATTAATATAGAGAGGGGTAAATAGAAAGTAATAGTTCTTTTAGATTCTGTGCCTATTCGAAATAAGATTTAAATCTTTTTGATAATTTAATTAAATATAATTCTAATTTCAATTAAATTTTAGTTAGGATTCAAATAATTTTAACTAAATATCTATTAGGTCCAAATAAGATCTAATATTTCATATTTTCCTTATTTATTAAATATTTCATATTTAACATTTAAAGTTTTCTAAACTTTTCAATCAATTTCAACTTGATTCAATTATCTTTTCTCTCTTTAATAGTCTTTTATGTGTGACTCATTAAGTTCTTAAATATGTTAGTAGTGGATATAAATTATATCCTTAAATTGTATTTAAGATTAAATAAATTAAGTTCATTTAATTTATCATTAATTCTTTAATTAAATATTATATATATATATATATCAAAATTGACGTCTAGTAACACATCATAACTGTTAAATTAGTTTTATTTAACCTTTTTGTGCATGATTATTTTGTATAATTCAATCATTTCATTGTATAATATTCTAATTAGACATAAATTATAGAATTAATGTCTACTCCATTTGATTCCGATCATACTAGTAATAATCATCACTAAAAAAAATATCATAGGCATACAAGTAATATTTCAAATAGAATTCTTATATCATTTAGTTTAGTGAACTTTTTTCTCTAATGAGAAATCACATATTTGTTTAAGTATCTTCGTACTTTAATCTATGAAATCAACAAATTATTTCATTAAAAAAAACATGCGTTAGTCTTTCTAATCTATTAATGTTCACTCTTAATATAATAATGACTAAAAACAATTTAGGAATAAAACATAATTGAATATGAATCTTACATTTATGATATCGTCAAAATTTTATTTCTAATGTACATTTATCTCATATACTTTATCTTATATATTAGTTAATTAAATAATTATACATAAGATAAAGAACACCTTTAAATCATTATATCAGACGAATTACAACCAATCAATTAACTATGGAACATAAACTAAAAATCTCCACTTGCACTAAGCTAGTTGCTTAAGTATCTTATACCATATCTTTATATTATGATTATGCTACTGTTAGGATACTAGCTTTGTAAGAGAATTCTACATGATTTTTTATATTGAGTATTTGTTTAATTCTTATAACTTTGATCTCAATTATCTTCATAATTAAAAGAAACTATCTAAATATATACTTGGATAGTTGATGAGATCTTAGCTCTTTTCACACGACTAATGGCTTTAATGTTCTATAGTACATTATTATTTCAACAATGCAAAGAACTATACCAAGTTCATTAAAGAACTTCTTAATCCAAATAATAATTTTAAGATGTGTTGTATACATCAGATTTCGATCAAAATTTGCTAAGTTTTGGAAAACTTTTGGAGCATAAATATGATATTAATTTTGAGAACAGTAAGTGCTCTATTTATGAAAACTAGGATGGTTGACAATTGATTTCCAAGATTTCAATAGAGAAGAACCGAACCTTTATAATAAATTTCAATTATGGTAGAGACCAAGCATTGAAAACTCAAGTAATTTAAGACTCATGGCTATGGCACAAAATACTTGGGCTCTTAAAATTTTTTAGTCTCAAAATCCTTCAACAAAAGGGGATGGCTTATGGATTGCCAAGAATTGTGGAGAAACATGAAGTTTATGAAGTATGTGCACTTGGAAAGCAACATCGACAACCATTTCCTAAAGGAGTTGCACAGAGGGCTAATAAAATTTTAGAGCTTGTCCATACGGATTTTTGTGGACCCATGAAACAATATCTCATGGAGGTAACTAATTGATATTTTTTATACCAATAAATAAATTAACCGTAAGTGCATGATATAACTGTGACTAGTAAAAGTAAATACGGGTCGATCCATGAAGATAATAAGTACTAGTAATTATCCTTCTCCTTTTACCTAACCAACAAATTGGATATTTGGTTTTTAATAAAAAAATAAAACTTAAACAAATAAATTAGAATTGAAAACAATAATGAACACAGAAGATCAAGGAAATTACTCAGAAAAATCAATATAAAATATTAGTGTCTAGGTGAGGAATCCCCCTAAAAATAGTTAAATAATTAACCTTTTCTCATGCAACTATTTCATTGATTATTGGATCGTGAATCTTATGTTAATAACTCTCTCGAGACTACTAACAACTAATTTATTGGTTTATTAACATAAATCTTGCCACTTAAAACCCGTAGGATTGCATTATCAATTTATGAATTTCACTATTAGATTTGACCTTAATCTAGAGGATTTATGTCAACCTATATTTAGGTTTGCAATCAAATCCTTTCAATTATAGTAGATCTATTCATACAAAGGGTTTATTAATTTCAAATATATGAAATCAAATCGTGCATTAATATTTCGAATATATTAGAACAAGGATTAAAAAAACATAATTGAATCATAATAAATCAATCAAAATAATTGCATTGAATAAAAAATTAAGACATATTGTGTCACAAAAGTGGTTCATCACATCAAGACATTAAAAAGTATTTAGTTACTCATAATAGAAAATGAAATCAAATATAAACATACAGAAAAACTAATTGAAACAAAGGGTTCTTAATTATAAATCTTCCTTTCTAATCTATTGGAACTTCTTACATGTTTTGATTGGACCTAGCCTTCTATCATATCTCTTTTGATGTTAACTTCATGTTCTCCTTGTCTTTGGATCAAAATCATCACCTCTCTAGATGTTTCACGTCTAAAATCTACTGTAAAAATTGGCTCTACTACGTTTGCCTCTGCTCACATCCTTTTATAATAAAATTTAAAGTTTCTTAGATATTCACGGTCTGATACACGGGTATGTAAGAGACCATGTATATTCAAAAACTCCATAATTCATGATTTTACATGGGCACAGATACTTACACAAGTACACTCATGACCTTGTATCTCTACATTGTTTCAAAAATTCATTTTATGCCACGATTTCAACCTAATTCTTTTCTTTTTAGTCCATAAAAGCAATTGTAACATATAAATGCACTTTGAGATAATTAAGTACCAAAAATACAACTTAACTATAAAATATCAAGCAAAATACATCAAATATGGGTATATAATTATAGGCAAATATGCATCTATTAGTGACAAGTATTTTATTCTCTTCATGATGATTTTTCAAGAATGACTTGGGTGTATTTTATGAAAAAATTTAAAGTGTTCTTGATATTTAAGAAGTTCAAAAGTCTTGTTGAAATTCAAAGTGGTTGTAAAATAAAAACTCTTAGGAGTGACAGAGGAAAAGAGTATGCTTCAAATGCATTTTAGGAATTTTATGAAGATGAAGGTGTAGAAAGACAACTCATAGTTGGATATACACCATAACAAAATGATGTAGCATAAAAAAAGAATCAAACTGTGACTGAGAACGCAAAATTAATGATTTATGACAAAAGAATACCTAAATATTTTTAGGTGAAGTAGTATATGCGATAGTTTATTTGCTAAGTAGAAGACCTATAAAAGCTACGTGGAATCAAACTCTAATTGAAGCATAGAGAGGAAGGAATCCATTGGTTAAACATCTGAAGATGTTTGGAAGTGTTTGTATGCTCACATTCCGAAGGAGAAAAGAACCGAACTTGATGAAGTAACGGGAAAATGTTTTTTTGTTAGGTACAACTCTAAATTTAAAAACTATTGAAGATGAATAGATTTTTTATTTACCGAGATGTTTTATTCGATGAAAATTCCACTTTAAATTGGAATAATGATGAAAACATAGAAAAAGGAGTTATTTTGCAATATGATGATCAAGAAAAGGAGGAGGATGAAGAAAATTTTAACAATCCTCCTTCTCCAAATTCTAGTTCTCTAACCTCATCCCCAAAGAAAGAGAGGGACTTGAGTGATGTTTATCCAAAATGCAACTTTTGTGTTCTTGAACCAGAAAGTTTTAAAGAAACAATTGAAGAGAAAGATTGGAGGATAGAAATGGAAGAAAAGATTCATGCAATTGAAAAGAAAAAAACTTGGAAACATATTGAGAAACCTCTAAACAAGGAGATCATTAGAGTGAAATGAGTTTACAAAGTGAAACTAAATTCAAATGGCTCAATTCAAAGGAAGAAGGCAAGATTTGTGGCTAAAGGATACTCATAATAACCTAGAATTGACTAAAATGAGACATTTCCATTGGTTGTAAAACTTGATACCATTTATGTTCTAATTACCATTGTAACCTAAAAAGGATGAAATCTTTGTCAACTTGATATCAAATCTGCATTTTTTAATGCAAAATTGAAAGAAAAGTGTATATTCAGCAACCTCATAGTTTTATCATAAAAGGAGAAGAAGACAAAATGTATAAGTTGAAGAAAGCCTTATACAAATTAAAGCAAGCATCAAGGGCTTAGTATAGCCAAACTGATTCTTATTTTGTAAAGCAAGGATTCAAGAAATTAAGAGTGAGCCAACCTTCTATGTGAAGATTCAAGGTAATTAAAGCATTCTTGTTGTTGCTTTATATGATGATGATTTCCCATATGCTGGGAAAAAAGAAAAAAATGATTGTTGAATTTAAAGAAGACATGATGAAAAGATATGAAATGAATGATATGGGTTTGTTAAATCATTTAATTGGTATAGTTATTTGTCAAAAGAAGTATGCTAAATATATCCTTACAAAGTTTGGAAATGATGGATTGCAAGTCTTTATCTAAACCTCATATTGTGAATGAAAAATTTGTCAAAGAAGATGGAGTAAAGAGAGTTGATCCTACTTTATTTAGAAGTTTAGTTAGAAATTTACTTTATCTTACAACCACAAGACTTGATATTATGTATATTCAAGTTTATTATCAAAATTTATGTACAATCCTATCCAAATGCATTTTAGAGCAGCCAAAAGTATACTGAGGTACATCAAAGGAGCAACCAATTTTGGCATAAAATTCAGCAAAAGAGTTGATACAACATTATTTGGTTACTGTGATAGTGATTGATGTGGTTATCTTGATGATATGAAAAAAATATATCAAGCTATTATTTTTCACTTGGTTTTAGAGTTTTTTCTTAGGTATCTCAAAACAACAAAAGTGTGGCAGAATCATCAGCTAAAGTTGAATATGTTATAGCTATTTTTGCAACTTTACAATTCATTTGGCTAAGGAGAGTTCATGAAGATTTGTCAGTAATGTGTATGTTTTGTTAGTTATTCTACAATATCTTTTAGTATTTGAATTAATTCACTTAGTATTCTAATGATTTTTAAAATGTTGTATTTAAGCTATAAATAGTCAAGTTTATCATTGTATGAATGAAAGTGAGTGAAGTAAATCATAGAAGAATAAACAAAGGTTCTGGCTCCAAATACTCTCCCATTCTTAGCCTAATTGCCCAACATATCTAAACTTTTTCAAATTTCAAGAATTGAATTTATCCTTTATCATTGTTTTTTAAAATTAAAACAAATATAATTTGTATTTAGAAAATGAAGGTTTGAAACATTTTCTTAATTAATTCTAAAATTAATATCAATAATAATAAAAGATGACTTTGAAACCGCTAATTTGAAAGAAGCTTAGAGAGAAGTTGGATTATGTCCAATTGTTCTTATATACTATTAGAACATCATATCTCAATCCAAAATATTTAAGGCAATGAAATATGATGTTTATTTTGTATATAACTAACTTTATACTATGCCTTTTTCTAATAAAGGATGGTTCCATTTTTGAATTTTCTAACAAATATAACACGACATATATTTTATGAAAGTAAATTATATGAAATATTATGATAAATTATTAAATATATCATAACTCTTATTTTTTATTTTAGATATCACACCCTGTTAAAAATATGTATTTCAATTAATTAGAAAACTTAAATATATTAAAATCTTTATTTTTAATTTGAAAATTTGTACACTTGTTAAAGATAATATATACACTAAAAATATTTCATAAAAATTATTATGATTTTATAAAAACTAAAATTATAAAAATAAAAATATTTTGAAACACCACTAAATTTTTAAAGCCTCTTAAAAATTGTTTTAAACATGATAACATAATCTATTTGAACACTCTTAAGTTTTTAAGTAACAATGTTTTGATAAAATATATAAATGTATGTTCTTATAAATTGTAATGTATAATCTTATAAATTCAAAATTAAATAAATTATACATAACTAAAATATTGGAGATAATTCCCATTTAAAAACTAAACCTGTCATTGTTTACATCCATGGGTCAATCATGAAGTGTCTCATTTGAAGGGTTTAGATTCTCTGTGTTTTACTAAGCTGTTTTAATCCTATTTTATCCTAAGTGTACATAAAACAACGATGTATTTTTTTTAATACAAGGGAAAAGAAATCAAAGGAGACTAGCTCCGAAAGTCGAAATCCCGAC
>JANKOE010000002.1:59037804-59048715 GCA_026284465.1 Erythroxylum citrifolium | reverse complement strand
CACTTCCATATGGCCTCCCAATGACTATTTAAGTCCTCAGTATTTATATTCTCAATAAGCTCATAAGCAGACGCTACGGTGAAACGCCGATGCGAAGTGTGACCCCAGGTCAAACGATCTTCGGCACTAACCGTAATAGTAGCAGATGCGATAGAGAGGCAAACAATGTTCGGAAGATAAGGTTGAAAAGACTGCCAAAGCCAATTGCCATGCCCATCGTGGAAATCATGAATAGTAGCATGAAGGAGGCGCTCAGGAAGGTCGGTCTGAGCCAGTAAATAGAGAGGACCCCAGTCATCTAACCATTGGTCCATCCAGAAAAGAATGCGGCGTCCATTGCCTAAATGCCATTTGGCTCCTTGACGAATAAGATTCCAAGTGGTGGCAATCCCACACCAAATACTCGAAGCGCCAGACCGCGCTAGAGTCTGAGGGATAGGATCCATAGAAATCCGATATTTCTCACGCAGAGTCTAGACTCATAAAGCGTGAGGTTGAGTAAGAAAGGCAGGGGCGGATGCACATTGGGGGCAAGTGGGAGCACTTGCGGCCCCACTGCCCCCAATTTTTTCAGATATATATATATATATATTATTTAAAACTTTTTTTTTCAATAAAATAAAATTTGCCCTCACTCAAAAAAATTGTCCCTATTAAAATTTTGCCTCCTTTAAAAATAAAATTTTACCCCCACTCAAAAAAATTTCTAGATCCGCCCCTGAAGAAAGGCCCATCCGAGTTTCATGAGAAGAGCATCGTTCATCAAATGAATTCACTTAAGTCCTAGGGCCCCCGCTTTCTTGAGTTTACAAACATCCTCCTAACTGACCAGGTGAATTTTCTGGTGATTGCCCTGAGATCCCCAAATGAAATCCCGCATCACTTTTTCCAGATCGTCACATAAATGTCGAGAAAGTCGAACCGTCTGCATAGTGAAGATTGGTAGAGCATAAATGACTTATTAAAACAACGATGTATTGAAAACAAGGGTTAAAATAAAATAAAGGGCATAGAAGATCGGATGGCATGCACTTGCAACTGTCTTTAAAACATGTGCTTTTGTCTCTCTGTGTGTCTTTAAAAAGGCGTAATTTCTTAACAAAAAATTCCCATTTTCCGGCTTGCCTTCAAAAAATAAAATAAAAATTAAAGGGCATAACAGCCCACGCCACCTTTCGTCATTGGGTCCCAGCTGTCCCTGAGATCACGCAATGCAAGGTCAGATAGCGGGAAGAGTTGACGGAGTCGTACTCTACGCGTGGCCTTAAAAATGATGGGATAAGGTTAAGTCCCAATGATATGCCACGTTGGAGACGGCCACGATTTTTACCTAACGGCCACGTTGCGATTCAGAGTCGAAAGCGTGAGGTTCGGAGTCGGAGCTAGATGATCATGTGACGTCATGTGGTATGGTGGTTTTTGTCTCTTTCATGACGTGTACACGGATCACCGTCCTTTGAACGGCTTTGCAGGCTGCTTTATCTCTGTTCAATTAATTGAATTGGAAATATAACATAATAATTTATAAATTACGTACCTATAAAAAAAGTAACCTGTAAACTATCGACAACATACTTAACCGAATGGCTAAGCAACCTGTAAACCATCGACAACATACTTAACCGAAACGGCTATTTTGTTTTAATGCAATTGTTGAAGATAGATACCAACGAATATACTACAGGACGACCACAACTAGTCAACTACCATGTTTGATGAACTTGTATGTTGTATCCAAACTTGTTTGGTAGCAGGAAAGTGACGTCACATCCGTCATCCACTTATCTCGTGTCACTTGCTTTTCCAATGTATTGATAATATACACTGTTGTGGTTTCGGACTGGACCCCAAGAGGTCCATGACTAACGGGAGATAGTTATCACTAAGAATCCGTCCACTAAGCGGTGACATCGAACGACGTCACCCACACTCCCAGTGACGTAAAACAATGCGTAACTCGCGTTGACGTTCGAGTCTTCACAGATCTCCCTCAATATAATCTCCTGATCCCATACAATTGAAACTTCACAATCAAAAACCTTCACACCGTGTTTCCCTATAATGCAAGAAGCAATACCGTTTAGAACGTACCACCCGGTGACAACTGCCGGCAATCGGCAGCTCCCCCGCCGAGGCGCTCCCGCAGCGAATGCCCTCTCACCCACCGGAGAAAACTATATTCAGAACTTGGTGTCGAAGAATTCGGTTATAGTTTTTGGAAGACGTGGCTGTTGCATGTGCCACGTCGTGAAAAAGTTGTTACTTGATCTCGGAGTTAATCCTATGGTGTTCGAGGTGGATGAGAAAGAGGAAGGTATTTTGTCGGGTGAGTTGCGGAAGGTTGATAACAAATGTGATAAGGAAGAGGAAATGGTTAGTCACGTGCAATTTCCGGTGGTTTTTGTGGGTGGCAAGTTCTTTGGTGGATTGGATAGGGTCATGGCTACTCATATCTCTGGTGAATTGGTCCCTATCTTGAAAGATGCCGGAGCTTTGTGGCTATGACTATGTAGTTCTTTATTAATTCTCTGATTCCAGTTCCCGTTTTGCGTTTCTTAGTGAGACTTTTGCAGGGTTCTTTCTCTGGGAAATTGCCATGGGAATAACTTGGCGTTTTTCTTTTGGGTAATTTCGATTTGGAATTACAGAAGATACTAAAGTTCCATGAGAGGTTGTAGATCATGTAATCTTTACTTTGGATCTTGATGTAACCCATCTAACTTTTGTATTGATCACCGCACCATGAAAATCATAGAAGAATAGTTTCTGGGATTGCTATTTAACATATAGTTCGCTTTGTATAAACTGCATATTACATGCTGATATGTGTTTACCAATTTTATGTTCAGAAGAAATCATGTTTAAAAGCCTGTGGAGGGTTCTGTTTCTGGACGATGACTAACGAACCTCTGAATTTTGCATAAATGATATATTTCCCAATAAGGACCAAAAGAAACCAAACTAGTAGGCGGTAATAGGAGATTGATTGATGCAAGTACTTTCAGAAAGCCTACTTACGAAGATGAGCTTTGGAATAATTAATAAATTTTTTTACCATAAAATTATTTTCTATAAAAATATTTAAAAAAATTACATATATTTCTTCTTAAATTCCAGGAGCCTTCCGTAATGTGCCCATTTATACGTTAAGAAGCAAATGCGCTTCACGAGATTTATGTCAGGGCCGCAAAAGACATTCCCTTTTTCATGTTCTGTTTCATCTTCAGAAATTGAGGAAAAAAATCACCGACCGCAATTATTGAATCGGAGCTCGGGACTCGGGACTCGGGACTCGGGACTTTTCTCGTCTTTCAGATTTTCGTATGGCAATCTGTGGGTTCCACACTTCATGTCTTGGGCTGTAGAAGTAACATGCTGTGCTGTTGACTTGTTTCCCAGCCCCAAAAATTACTGTGTGAGAAAGAAAATACTACTTTTTGCACATCAGATGACGAATGGCCTTAGAAAGAGATGAATGGGTGTCCTTGTGGCTTGTGCTGTATCTGACCTTATAACCTCAAAACTAATGGATACTAGGTATCAAATTGGAATTTTGTTCTATACCAAAATCATTTTTGCAAAATTCTTGCCCTTATGCATAAAGGCGCACTCCTCTAACTAGACCTAGTATTCATTATTTAACTCTTAAATTATTATTAATGATAAAAAAAATTAAATTAATTTTAAGTTATTCATTCATAAAAATTTTAAATTGTTTAATTTGTCAATTCAGTTATCTTAATAATTTTTATTATTAAAAATTAATCGATTTGTTAATTAGTAAATTAACCCGTGACTGATTCAACCATAAAAATTTTGAATTATTTAATTTGTTAGTTCAGTTTATCTTATTATTAAAAATTGATCGATTAGTAAATTAGTAAATTAACCAGTGATTGATTCAATTATAAAAATTTTGAATTGTTTAATTTGTTAGTTCAATTATCTTAATATTCTTTATTATTAAAATTGATTGATTCATTAATTAGTAAATTAAACAATTTTTATAAATCATCATAAACTATTTGATTTTCATTTGAGAGTCTCCTTCTTTAACTAAACTCCAATTTTTACAATTGGAAAAAAACTCTCCTTCTTCAATCATATTTTAAGTTCTTGAATTTTGTTCAATCTTTATTATATATTGGTTTTATGACAGTTTAATATTAGTTGAACCTCTAAACTTTTAAACCTCTTATCTTACTAGTTTAATTTATGATTTTAGAACATTAATTATTGTTTAAATAATCAAAACTAATAGATAAGTAACTAACGAGAACTATCTTCCTTACTAACTATGCTAGCTGTTACAAGGATTTTCCCCCAAACTTATACTGAAGTCACATATATTCTTTTGCATGGCAATCTCACTTAGATTCGCTTAAGCAAAACTCAGTCTTCTCACGTAATTGTTGACCAACAAAATTTTGTTTTCAAACACCTTATGACCTTTATAGTATTTAACTCTCACGCTCTTTCAAGAGTACTAAGTAAAAAATAAATAATCAACGGAAATGATAAACACAAAAGAGTTGCGGTAAACATCAACGTTTATTACTTCCCTAAAAGTATTCAAAGGAATGCTTTTTGTTAATATGCTTACTTCTTCTCTATCTCTGTTCCTGAAAGCAATGCTCAGATAAGCTATTTATAGCCATCTCTAGCGTTACAATTCAGAATCTTAATTTAACTAAACTACCTAGACCTTTATTCTTATCAGATTATATCAAGATGACATTCCCATTCAAATAGTACTCTATTTGATAGAATTTAGCGATATCACAATAAACAAGATAAGTCCACTATCTTTAGATGATCCTCCCATTATCTTTATCTTTTAGAGTTGATGTATATTTACTGTGATCTTATCCGCTACATCTTCTAAGATCTCTACTCAATCTCTATCCATTAATGAAGAGTCATCTAAGCCCAAAGCCTTTTACAACACATTGGTATGATCTAATGCTTACCCATTTTAAGTTTATTAGTTATGGTCTGTTTATTTGAGCACATATTAAGTCCTTACAGCTCTCACATGTCTCATTCATGCATATGATCTAGCTAACCTTCAACCCAAGATCAATCTCAAGTTATCTTTTGATCTCACATTCGAATCTTGCATATCATTGAAGATTTTTGCCAATATGTATCAATGTATGCCAACTCATTGACAATACTCATTTTCCTTACCTACTAGTAAGTCTTTGCCTTGTTTCATTGTCTTGAGTATCAAACATTGGTCAAGGCTTGCCAATGCTTGCACAATTTTACAATTAGGACTTAAGGGTCTAATGTTAGTCCATGCAAAAAAAATTAATCTATCTGATACATCAATTTCTTTACCTTAATAGCTTAACAAGAAATAAGTCAAATTGAAAATAAAAAATTGTTCAGTTCAACAGGAAATATTATTCTAAACCTTTTAAAATTTAAACTTGTTATTTTTTCAAGTTAAAAAAATATATGTTTAGGGGGTATTTTCATATTTTTGTTAAAAGTTTTTGGAAAAACTTTATCAATAGGTTTATTTCAATGTACATGTGCTACCATATTGAAGACTAATAATGGGACTCGAAATATGTAACTTTTTCTAAAGAGAATGAGATCCTTTGTTGACAATTAAAAGTAGAGAAGAGAATTAATAGAAAATTGAAGCTAACCTAAATGAGCTAATTGGACTAACTAGTTCAACTACGAAATCAATTGAATTTAATTATCAACTAACTGATAAGTTATAACTAACTCTTAGCTAACGAATTATAGTTTTAAGTACTCTTACTATTTATAATTCGTGACTTCCTTATTAATTTTCTATCTTATAAATCTAATTGCTTTATGATTAATTTTGTAAACCCACTTACAAATTATAGCCTGTTTGACAAGAGGTAAGACGAAGAATTCTCAAATATGATTTGCCTATGCAGGCATCAATTTCAACTCATTCCTTATGTCACGTCTTACATGTTTTAAAGCCCATAAGATGAGGTTCGGCCCAAAGAAGTCTTCTAGACCATGTTTGAATCTTATGGAATACCCTGGAAGCTTATGGAACATGCTAGAAGCTTATGGAAGACCCTAGAAGCTTCTGGAGCATGGCAAAAGCTTCTGAAAAACTTTGGAAGCTTCTAGAACTTGGTAAAAGCCTATGGAAGCTTATAGAACAATGTGGAACATTATGAAAGTTTATAGAAGCTTGTGAATTTTGTAAATAGGTATATATTGTACATGAAACATGTAGAGTAGTGTAGAGAATTCTAAAAAGTCATTGTAGACCATTAGATCAAGTAGACCTTAACCGTCCATTCTAGGTAGGAAATAGTGTATATACCCCTTAGGGTTGCCTTATTTGTAACATTGAATATAAAAGACCATAGAGAGCATTATAAGCATTGTAGCTTTCTTGAGAGAGTTCTTTAATAGAAGTATCTTTACATTTTCACACATTCCTTTTTTTCTTTAGCAAAGTATTTCATGTAGAAGGTTGACTTAGGAACGAGAGCACACTTAAGTGCTAAACGAGTGTTGGTGAAAGTCTATGCTCGTTACAAGTGGCATCATAGAATTGTTTGAGATCTTTTGGGTATCATCGAGATGGCCACTCAAGCAAATTAACTACCTATGAAGGGAGGGAGGTCGGGAGGGTTCCTCCTACCAACAAGGGAAAGAGAGACAAGTCTACTATAATGGACGTCATGGCTAAAGTAATAGCTAGGCTCTCAAAGTTGGAGATCATCATAAGGGAAGATTGGGAGAGGATTAATGATTGGGACCAAAGAGTAGAGAAGCTGGAGAAGAAGCAATCTCTACTCCAGGAAGAGATGAATGGGGTCGTCAATATCATTGCCTCGAATGCTTCCGAAAAATTAAGTTCCTTGGAAAATTCTCTTGTTGCTAAAATTATTATGCTTGAGGAAGCACTTACTAGTTTGACTGCCGAGTTGAAGGAAGTAAAGGGAGATTGAAACTTGTGTAAGAAGGCGGTGACACAAGGAGTTGTGACATCTATTGGTTCCATCACTTATGCCAAAGTTAAGGTCAGAAGCCTAAGGCCTTTGGAGGAGCAAGGGATGCAAAAGCTATCGACAACTTCTTTTGGAGTATAAAGCAATACTTCAAGGCACTTGGCATTACGGATCATGCCAAGATGATAGATAGTGCTTCCCTTTACCTTGTGGACACGCCTATGGTGTGGTGGAGGAGAAGATACAATGATATTAAGAATGGGACCTGCCCCATGAGCATATGGGATGACTTTATGAAGGAGTTGAAAAAGCAGTTTTACCCTGAGAATGTAGAGAAGGAAGCCCAAGCTACGTTACGAAGGCTCACACATCAAAAAACATTCGAGAATATGTCAGGGAGTTTCAAAAGGTATTGTTGGAAATTTCCAGTTATCCAGACGAAGAATTGCCTAAGGAGATTGCTTGCATCCTTGAGGAGCACAAGGATATCATGCCACTTAAATTGCCAAAGAAGTCCACCAAGAAGAGGGGTGAATCACAAGATTGCGTTGGCAGCTATAACACAACCTATTTTTCCTTTGTGTGATCGGATGAAGGAAGGATTGCAACATGACCACCAAGCGAAAGAGCTGTTGAAGCAAGTCAAAGAGGGAAAGACTTGCAAATTTTGGCTTGAGGATGAGTTGCTGATCACTAAAGCAAGCCAAATTTATGTACCTAAATGGGATGGATTGAGGAAGGAGATCATCAAGGACTGTCATGAATCCTTATAGGCTAGTCATCTAGGGATGCATCGAACCTTGTTACTTATGGAGCATGCCTATTATTGGCCCCAAATGAGAGATGACATTGAGACCTATGTGAAGACCTGTTTTGTGTGCCAACAAGACAAGGTGGAGCACAAAGCATCAAGTAGATTATTGCAGCCATTGCCGATTCTTAAAAGACCATGAGAGAGTGTCTTAATGGATTTCATTGCTGATTTACCAAAAGTGGAGGAACAAGCCAACATAATGGTTGATCGTTTCAGCAAATATGGAGTGTTCACAATTGTGCCAATAAAATTCATTGCCAAAGATGTTGCTCACTTATTTTTTAGGACGTGGTGAAGTATTGGGGCAATCCACAAACTACCGTCAGTGATAGGGACATTCTCTTCATGGGTCAATTTTGGATGAAATTGTTCAAGCTCGTAGAGTCAGAGTTGAATTTCTCTACAGGTTTTCATCCACAAACTGATGGATAAATCAAACAGGCGAACACTTTATTGGAGTTGTATTTGTAGCACTATGTGAGTGCCAACCAACAAGATTGGGTGAAGTTGCTCGATGTTGCCTAATTCTCATACAATTTGTAGTGGAGTGAGTCTACTAGAGTTGGTCCTTTAATTTGAGTTAGCCACTAGGCAATAGCCTTTGACTCTGCACACTCTTGTTGTCGGTTATATTGGTAAAAGCCTTAGAGCATACTTGTTTGCCAAAAGTTGGTATGAGGAGTTTGATATGGCAAGGACATATTTAAACCAAGTAGCTAAGAAGATAAAGAAATGGGTTGATAAGAGGAGGTGCCATTTGGAGTTTGATGAAGGAGATTTGGTGATGGTCAATCTCCTTTCTCATACACTTGCTGAAGGAGGTGTTCATAAGGGCTTTATTGGAAGGTACGAAGGGCCTTTTCCTGTGACGAAAAGGGTAGAAAAGTTGGGATACCGAGTCAAGATATCCTCACATTTGGAGATTCATCTTGTATTTCATATAAGTTTTCTAAAACTTTATCATGTTGATAAGGAAGATCCTAGTAGGGGTGAATCAAGGCGTGCACCCACCGTTGTGACCACGACTCATGAATGCGAAGTTGAAGAGATCTTAGCATATAAGACTATACTAAGGAGAAGCTCACATCCAACATATGACAAGTACTTGATTAAATGGAAGGAACAACTGGAGACTTAAGCTAGTTGGAAGCATGAGTTTTCTCTTTAGCAATACAAAGATAAGATTCGGGAGTTCCGCCAGGATGCAACGAGGATGTAGCTGGATTAGGTGGGGGATAATGTTAAGTTCCACTTGTTTTAAAGCGAACAAGATGAGATTCGGTCCAAAGAAGTCTTCTAGATCATGTTTGAATCTTATAGAAGATTCTAAAATATGGTAGAAGCTTATGAAAGACCTTAGAAGCTTATGAAACATGATAGAAGCTTCTGGAAGACTTTGGAAGCCTCTAGGACCTAGTAGAAGCCTATGGAAGATTGTAGAAGCTCATCGAACATTATGGAAATTTAGAGAAGCTTGTAGAATGTTGTAGATAGGTATACATTATACGTGAAACATATAAAGTAGTGTAGAGAATTTTACAAGGTTAATGTAGACCATTAAATCAAGTAGATCTTCACTGTCTATTCTAGGTAGGAACTAGTATATATACCTCTTGAAGATTGCCTCATTTGTAATATAAAACATAAAAGACCGTAGAGAGTATTATAGCTTTTTTGAGAGAGTTCTTTAATAGAAGTATCTTTGTATTTTCTCACATTCCTTCTTCTCTTTAGCAGAGCATTATAGCTTTTTTGAGAGAGTTCTTTAATAGAAGTATCTGTTGGAAAATTAGGTCGGGATATGATCCAAACCGCAATAGAATAATCACAAAACTTTTTCCTGACTTTTGATTTCTCGAAAATCAAGATCTATTTAATTCTATAAAATGATTAACACGAATCAAAATAAAGCAGAAATTTAATTCGTACCTTATTCCAAAGCTTGATTTTTATCTTGTTGTATCCCTCAAACCGTTTCTGAAATTGATCCGTCTCAACCACCGTAGCCGCATAAGTGTCCGGCCTCTAACGATATCCACATAATAGGTTGAGAGAACTCTGTAACTTTTACAGAAAGGGTTAAGCATGAAGTGCTAGCTCTATAGAGCTCAAGCCTATTTATAATAAGCTTTGGACGTTTTAGTAATTTAATTGAAATTAGTATCTAATTTCAATTAAACTTTAATTAGAATTACAAATAATTCTAATTAAATACCAATTATGCCCATATAAGAATCAATATCTCGGATTGATCCTTATTTATTAAATATCTCATATTTAATCATAAAGTTTCTCAAATTTTACAATCAAGTCCAACTTAATTAAATTAACTTTGCTCTCTCGAGCCCATTCTATATGTGTGACCCATTAGGTTCCCAAATGTGTTGGCAATGATTATAAATTATAATTATAATTCATAATTAGAATTAGATAAATTAAAACTTCTTTTAATTTAGCTTTAATTTTCCAATTAAAAAATTGATAATCATAGATTAAAATTGGTGTCTAACAGCGCATCATGACCACCCAAATATTTAGGAATGTCAAAGTGGTTTTGACTAACCTTTTCATGCATGATGTTTCCGTATAATTCAATCCTTTCATCAACCAATGCTCCAATTAGACATAGAGCATGGAATTAATGTCTACTCGATTTTGAGTCCAATTATATTAGTTCTCCGCCATTACTTATTGATTCAATTAATGATATTTGTAAACTGTTTACAAAATATCATTCCACCTTGGTCAAGGATTTCTCGAATCAATATTAATCGAGAACAATGGAACATTCTCTCTAATTATTTTAGGGTGATGAATTTTATCTTGATCATTCAACTATCTCCATATAGTTCATGCTACATCTAATGACTATCGTTTAAACGATCTTTGATAAAATAGATTACGAGTAGTATCAAAACATAGCAATCCCTATACAAGATAACTTTGATGACCTCAAGTCAAAGGATACTTATACAATCATCACAATGAGAATTCCGTAGAAATAAAAGTAATGTTCCAAATGGATTTCTCATATCGGGTCTGTTCAGTGAACTTGTTTTCTAGCAAGCACCCACACGTTTGTTTAAGTATCTCTATACTTTAGCCTATGAGATCGACTACTTCCTTCATAAGGAA
>JANKOE010000002.1:58904378-58917591 GCA_026284465.1 Erythroxylum citrifolium | reverse complement strand
CCTCCCCCCCCACCTTGTACATGGCTCCGTCATTGCCTCAAACTTGAATTGAGAGAGAGGTTTGGTGAGTGCATCCGCAACCTGATCATGAGTAGAGATGTGAGAAACTCGAAGCTGAGCCTGCTAGACTTGTTCTCGAACAAAGTGATAGTCAAGTGCTAGATGTTTCATCCGTGAGTGATACACTGGGTTTGAAGAGACATAGGTTACTCCTAAATTGTTACAATAAATGGTTGGTATGTCTGGGAGACAAACATGTAGCTCAGTAAGTAAATTGTGAAGCCACATAATTTATGCAGCAGTGTTTGCAACAACTCGATACTCTGCTTCTGTGGAAGAGCGAGCAACCGTTCGCTGACGCTTAGAATACCAGGAAATGGGATTAGTTCCCAGATAGATAACATAGACGGAGGTGGATGTTTTTGAGTCAACATTGCCTCCCTAATCAGCATCACTATACGCATTTAATGAAAAACTTTATAAGGCACATAGCTGAAGACCATAGGCATGAGTATGTTTCAAATACCGTAGAGTCCATTTCAGTTGTTTGAAGTGAGTGCTGGATGGTCTATGCATGAACTGAGATAATTTGTTGACTGCATAAGAGAGGTCAGGACGAGTAATGGTAACATACTGAAGAGCCCCCAAAATGCTACGATAAAGTGTTCCATCAACACTAGCAGTACCATCATCTAGCTTCAAAACAGTGGAGTAGCACATGGTTTTGCATCAGCCATAGTGAACTTGTGAAGGAGATCGTGGATGTATCTTTGCTGAGACAAAAATAGACCTTTGTTATTTTGAATAATTTCAATCCCCATAAAGTAGCTTGGTGTGCCCAGATTTTTTAACGAGAATTTAGTTGAGATGGCATTCATAAATTGTCGAAGATGAGCTGTGGAGTTTCCTGTGAGAAGGAGGTCATCGACGTAGACAACAAAGTACATGGTGACCTGTTGATGATGATAAACAAATAAAGATGAATCACTAGCACTAATCTTGAACCCATACTGAACAAGAAATCCCCGAAGTTCATTGTACCATGCTCGTGGGGCTTGTCTCAACCCATAGATAGCCTTCTTTATTTTGCAAACATGAGATGGGTGATCCGGATGAACAAAGCCGGGAGGTTGTTTCATGTAGACTGTTTCTTCGAGATGACCCTGAAGAAAGGTATTGTTGACATCCATTTGATGTAGAGACCAACCTTATGATAACGCCACAGTGAGGGCAACCTTTATTGTGGGATGTTTGATTACTGGTGAAAAAGTTTCATGAAAATCAACCCCGAGACATTGACTATAACCCTTTGCTACCAGCCTAGACTTGTATCGATCAACTGAACCATCAAACTTGCGCTTCGTGCAAAAAATCCACATACATCCAACCACGTTCCGTGCCTCCGAAGCTGGAACCAGATCCCATGTGCCATTGCGAACAAGAGCATTGTATTCTTCAGACGCTGAAGCCCTCTAATATGGAGAACGTAAAGCTTCGGTGATAGTCCTGGGTTCATCTATAACGGGTCCTTAACAGAATGCATTAGCTCAAAATTGTAATTATTTCAACTTTTGGCACGATTTAAACAAATTCGTTGCCAAAAGTCCATCATTTAATCGTCGCAAAATACTCGACATTTGGTGACAAAACAATTAAACCGTTGAAAAAGGTTATGCCTTTTGTGACGATTTACATAAATCATCGCCAAGTACATGCCTTTAGCGAGGATTCTTCACAACGTCTCGATAATCTGAACTCTTAGTGATGAATTTTCAATTCATTGCAAAAAAAAAGCTAAAAGTCAATTTTGTTGTAGTGTCTAACTAATAAAGAAAAGTGATATACATGTCAGGAATGATAATGTATCGGCCAGGCTACCTCTTAAATAAGTAATTAAAATTCTATCTAAAATTTAGTCAAATTTGAATAACGCAATTTAAGTTAATCAAATTATTTTGAATAACATATTAAAATAATATTATTTTAAGAAATTAAACTAAATTAATATCATTTTTCAAAAAGGAGTTTAAGCTATTCAAATCAGACTTTAAATCATCTTACAAGTTCAACATCAACCAAAAACCCAATCAACCCAATGAAGCCAAGTCAGACCAAAATTGTCAAACTTAATATCCATATTAATAAGTGTCAAACCTAAGGGGTGTGGTTGAATGGCAGGAACTCATCTATCCTTAACCAAAGGTCAAGGGCTTGATCCTTATCTTTGGGTATGGAGCAGCCTTAAATCCTTGGACCAGCTGTCCCACCCTGTGAGGAGCCTACAAACCAGCGAAGGACTTAATTACTGGATCCGCTGGTGGATACTCTGGGCTAAGACAAAAAAAAATGTCATGTTAATTACAAATTTATATTCTTTTTTTTTCTTTTCCCGTCAGATAGATACTGCTCGAAATTTTATGAGAAGCCGGATGCAGTTTGTAGAATTAACCATAGGAAACGATGCATATTGGTCTGTAACATAGATGCTTAAAATATTAATGTCAACCATATGTTGTATTGCATAGAACTTAAAACAGAAACTGATATAGCAGTTTGTTTCTTATTTCAGAGTTTCTATTGTCGTGTCGGGTACCTGAGATGCTGATAGGCTTATGTCAGCCGATCTTGTGGAGGATTTATTAAGATTAGCCAGCTAGCGATCAAAGACAAATTAGAAATGGTCAAATGATTCCAACTTTTGGCTGCTAACTTCCTTGTTTTATGCTAAAAATAGAAAATGAAAAGAACAAGAATTCAGAATTCAGAATTTTTCACATTTCTTTAATTCCTTTCCAAATGTTCAATACTCTTTTCCATTGGTCTTTCAGTGCTCAAGTAAAGTAGGGAAGCATATATACCCTTAGGTTCAGTAATTCTAAAGTATTACTTTTTTAATTCTGTAAATAACTATGTTTCAGAAGAAGATACGCCCAGACTAAGTGGCCATTTGATTTAGTATGTCATTGACAAATCTAACCGTTTAAACTTGAAAGGCATTTTAAAATACTATATATTGAAAGAAATTAAAGGGTATTATTACTAATAAATCATCTCTAATTAATTAGTTTTGCAATAGAACAAGAAATCCTCTTCAAATTAAAGATTGCCCCATCAAAAGTGCAACTTAAAAGATTACATCTAATCCAACGGTAATGCATAAGGCATTAAGTCACTCCATAATACAATTAATGATTTTTTTGGTCTAGGTCGAAGTCAGTGACTAATTCCCTCGCTGGTTTGTAGGCACCTCACAGGACGGGACAGCTGACTCAAGGATTTAAGACTGCTCAATACCCAAAGTTAAAGATCGAACCCCTGACCCTTGGTTAAAAATGGATGAGTCCCTTCTACTCAACCACACCCCTTGAATTAATGATCATCTTATTCAACAGTTGATAATGAGTGTATGGATCAAGTTACATAGCTTAATATGATTAAAGTGATGACAAACATAACTACAAATTATTGTAGGCTTACGTATCATCACACTTGCCGACCATCCCATCCAGGACTGATTGGATTCTATAGTAAATCCAAGGCAGCCCTAACAGAAACGAAAGCCTCATTTACAGCTGGAATATTACTGACGCAATTATATATACTTAGGGTTGTGTTTCTTATATGCAACCTATTATTCAGATGTTGGAATGCCATAAACTTGTATACAAATATATGTATGTTCTTCATAGACTTGAAGTGTTTGAGAGAAAAGTTAATGAGCGCGTGTGGTTCGACCATATAGAAGAGTCAATTGCAGCTCAAAGTTGGCCTATAGTGTTGGCTGTGAATGTCATTAGAGCCATATCGATATTGCAAACTCTTGGGACAGTCATGTTAAAACCTACCTTCAATCCAATATGTAAAACGAAAGATAGCGAGGATATAATCTTGTACGGTTCATGTTTCACATGAAGGATTTAGCTTCATTCAATCATTTGCCATGCAACCAATGACTAACGATTACTAGTGTTTCCGGCCCTTTGTCTGGTATCCAAGTTTAGAAAACGGGGACGGTGAAAACAAGGCTTCTCCTTTATCCTGAAGCCTCAAATAGCATGCACACCAATAATTTTTACCTTTAAGCAAACAAATTATAACACATGAATTATGAAAAGTTAGAAGTTTTAATTTGTTACATATTGTAGTTATTCTATGGTGGGAACTTTGTTGAATTGTATAATGTTTGCTTTTCCCCCTCCCCCATTCAAAACTACTCTCGATCTATATATTAATTAGTTGACTTGCTACAACAACCACACGAATCTTGTTAAGATACGAAGTCTGGAAAGATCTAATAATATGCAGCCTTACCCTTAATTAGTAGAGAAAATAGACATTAGCTAAATTCTAAATTAGCTATGTTTTTTTTTATAAAATTTCAATTATTCATTTTTCTCCACGTATCCATTCAAAAGAATTTAACGATTAATGTAATTTTTTGAAATTTGTACGCACCTATCCAGTAGTTTTTTTTTTGTGATTTAACAATACTTATATTTGTGCATGTTTCATTCACCTTCATTTATGTATGGAAGTTCTAATAGCAACTAAAACTTTGATATTCAATTAATAAGCTAATGTTAGTGAAAGGTTGTGTGTGTAAGATTTTCTTTTTACGAACTATAGTGAGACCTTGTGTAGGATTTTAAACCCTATACAATTATTCTGTAACCAAAAAGAGTTTTGAGAGTTTGAATAGGACTTACTTATTATAGTTAACCCAGGACAAATGAAAACTGAAGCTTACTATTGAAATAATATGCGCATTTACTATATATATGTTCCGTCTTAGACCTTTAGAACATTTCTTGACTTGATAAATTGAGAGATCTATCGTAGTTTGAAGCTGGCCATATCCAATGGAATTACGTATATTATTATCAGGACATGATCGAGTTCAGATTTTTTGTCCAATATTACTCTGTCTTATTCTGTTTCATAAAATCTCAGCCAGTTATTTTACAAGACCCACACGAGCTCCATGCAGAACCTACATAAATAAATGGCTCTACTAAAAGTTGAATGACCATGCAAACGCAAAAACTACACCAAACTCAAAAAAACCCTTGTGAAATACATTCAGAAAAAAACAATTTTAATGTACTGTCATGATGATTTTTCCAAAGAATAATTCGCCACTGTTGTGAATCCTCAACTATAAATAACACCTAGAGCTTTGGAAAATGGTATCGTTACCAAACAATGGACAGAATCAACATGTCCAGTCCTATCCTCCCACCAGGCTTTAGATTTCACCCTACAGACCAAGAGCTCATCGTCTATTACTTGGAGAAGAAAATAGCTTCTTCTTCAAGCCCCGAGGTCTCCATAATTGCAGATGTTAATATCTATAAGTTCAATCCATGGGATCTTCCAGGTATATATATATATATATATACACACACATCATCATTCTGATACGTATAATTACTCTAGGTTTTCATACTATGTGATTGGTTCTCTTCAGTTTCGTTCTGTTTATTTATGTTTTTCTTCTGCTTATTTTCTTTTTTCAGGGATGGCGCTATTTGGAGAGCACGAGTGGTTTTTCTTCAGCCCTAGAGACAGAAAATATCCAAACGGTTCTCGTCCCAACAGAGCCGCAGGTTCTGGTTACTGGAAGGCTACCGGAACTGACAAGCCGATCCTCACCTCCAGTGGATCTCAGTGTTTGGGTGTGAAGAAAGCTTTGGTGTTCTACAAAGGTCGTCCTCCTAAAGGTACCAAAACCAACTGGATGATGCTTGAATACAGACTTCTTGATGACACCCATCAGCTTCACAGGCTAAGAGGATCAATGCGAGTAAGTAGTCATTTTTCTTGAAAATACAAATAGAAAATGTAAGCACGTAGCCAGATTCGTATATGACAAGTCTAACGTTTACTGTTTTCTTATTTTCAGTTGGATGACTGGGTATTATGTCGGGTTCGTCAGAAGAGCAGCTCCCCACAACAAAAAGAAGACAACTACGATAGCAGCTCTGGAAGTTCCTCCCCGTTTGCTATAGGATGCTTACAGAATCAGCAGGACGCAATGGTAAAGGAGATCAGTAATCCCCTTAAAGACTATGACTACGATATTCAGGCTTCTCTCATGGCCAACCTAGGGAGCGAAGAGGCTGATGAACAAGGACAAGCAGATTTCCAAGAGGATTCTCCTGGCTACTCTGTCACAAGTCTGGACTCCAACTCCCACCGCCCAACAGTTTCTTTCAAAGAGGCACTGGAGTCTCTGTCGAAGGTCATCTCTACTGGAACTTTTGAAGAGCTCGTGCCGCCACCAAAAAAGAGTCCATACACCCACATTTCAACTTCGAGCAATGCAGAGAATGCAGCCAGCATATTTCAGCTTTCTTCTTCTGCGATGCCTGGATCGTTTCCCCGGAGCTTTTCAGAGTTCATGATGTAGAAACTTTTCACAGATAAAAACCGTGTGGTGAGCTGACACAGAGAGGACGATGACCATGTTCAATTAGACAAATTTTATCCACAGTAGAAATAAAAAAAGTGACTCCCACCACCAATTTCTTTTCTATATTCATTTCATGCAGATGACATGATGAATAGTATTGTTTCACATTTTGATGATTTTAAATTATTAACCTTCATGTGCAAGATGATATTAGTCAAAGTGAACTGTTGAAACATTTCTGTCTCTCTAATCTTTGTTGTTCTGCGGTTTTTGATTGGATAATTGTAAACAAAATCTAAGATATCCAACAAATACGTACATTATCCACTATCTAATAAAACTTAAAACAGTCTTGCTAGCAAGCAACCTCGCCTACCTGCACCACAGGCAATTAATGATTTATTCTCAACTCTCAACTTATAATGATCATCTGGTTATTCAGAAAGAGCATAAAAGCTGCTTGGCAGTTGGTATCTTCATAAAAGTATTTCATTGTTGTTATATAAGGTCTGAAAGCCAGCTTTCCATGTATATTCTGCTCCTCTTTTGTCCTTGTTCCCCAAGCACAAACACTTGCAGTTCTTAATTATGCTGCAACAGTATCTAGTGATCTTCGCTGTAGCATGATCTTATTAAACTAACTACGTCAGATTTTGTATTATTCTTGTTATAGAAGAAACTCGCGCGAGTTTATATCTTGAATATGGATTTTGTATGTGATTAATATTTCGATAATATTAACATGATCTAGAGAGGGATCACACAAACACAGGCATATATATATACGCCCATCCTGAGTACTTGCTTAAACGAATAAAGACAAGCGAAGGAACAAATTGCGAGGGCAATAAGGAAAATCTTCATTTGTCAGGTAATGATATGTTTGCAATATCCAGTGCGAGGAGCACCTAACCTTTTATTCAATATATAGTGATGATATGTCCCTTTAGGATGGGTGGATGTGTGATCACATTTTGACAACGAAGTCTGAAGTCAGGTCGGCACAGAAATTTACTTACCTCACCTTGTACCAAGACACAACAAACAAAACGACAAGAAAACACCAGGAATTTTAGCCCCATCAAACTCATGCGTACCTCGCTACTCTCTCCTACGCCTTGAATGGTTCGATAATATTCTTGCCAAATTTATCTGCTAAGTAATCAATAAGATCTCTTGATTAGTTTTGAGTTTGTAGATAACTACATTGTAATTTTGGCATGGCCTTGGAAGGTGGCAAGGCCATAAATTGCATCTGGAGTTAACAATTGCATATAGGTAAGCTCTAGAAAATTAAATTTCATACATGGACAAATTACCAGATTGTTTGAGAGAGAATCACCTGTGATATCTAATCCCAATGACAGAATTGTTTGATCTTTTTCCAAACTAAAAATGCAAAGGAACAATCAAAAAATAAATGATCCGTCATTTCAACACAATCTCAGCATAGGATACAAGTTTTATCCACCGCCAAAAAGTGAAGCCTACCATAGTACTTAGTCTGTTTTTCATTATAAGCTACAACAAAAATGAGTTTCTAGGAATCAGAAAATTGTTCCAAACAATAGCGTACCAATTCACCTTAGGACTAGGAGGTTGCATCAAATTCCTAATTTGCTTGATGGCCAGATTATAAATAAGCTTACGTTTCAATAGAAATTGTCTTATTGGAGAATATCAAGTTGATAGGTAGGTTTATAGTTCAACGAGGCTTGGGAAGAACCCAATCATTGTTCAGTATCAGCTTGGAAACCTAATCACCAAAGGACCAATAGATCTAGTTGCTGAGTATCCATTTATATTAATAAGTTAATCATAGCCCGTCTAATTGTCATACCATTGTTGATCGTTTTGCTAGTTTTACAATTTATAGCCTTCCAAATATCGCAAGTGCATGAGTGTGATTTGTAGTATTTGAAGGGTCGATCCCATGAGAAAGGTGAACTAATCTAATCCTATGTTATCTAAGCCTTGGAAAATTTAATAAAATGAAAATAAAATTGCAAATAAAAGTAGATACGGGAAAGTGATTATTAAGAAATTAATTCACAAGTTTAACACAAAAAGAAATTGAAATTGAGCAACACAAAAGTCACAATGGAAATTAACCAATAAGAGTTACCAAATTATGAGAGAGGGGATTTTTCCTATCATCAATGCTAATCTAGTCAATTATGTGTTATTGTGGTGTCGATTCTAGATTATCATATGGTCGATTACTCTATCTCAAGTTATAATCATTGAACCTTAAATTATAAACCTTAATTAAATTATGGAATTTACAATCTCTTAATTAACAAAAGGCCTACAACTTTAATTAGATCTTACCCCCTCTAATAAACTACTGAGTCTCACACGAAATCTCTCTCCCCACAATAATCGATATGATTAATCACGTAATCTATTGGATCGTTTAACTTTCATTAATCCAACCCAATCATTTTTATTCAGTTCACCCTCTCAGTTTATTACCGAAATATGCAAGTCCCGCAATTAATTACAACACCCAATCAAAATAACACAAAAATGACTATACTAACATTGAATCAAGGTAAAATCCTGAAGGAAAAGTTAAAACATCATTAACAATCCAAGATCCATCATCACACAATCCATCACCATCTCATACATTAAATGAACATAAATAAAGATAGAAAGGAGAAAGAATTTGGATCGAATAACCCAGGAAGGTAGCAGTGTCGGAAAACCACTTTCTCTCTCCTCTTCTTCCTCTTCTCTCTCTTCTTCTTCTCTCCCTTGAAGCTTTCCCAAAATGGCAAAAGTGGAGGCTCCCTTTTCTTGTCTCCTCTTTTTCTCTTTATAGTCTTTTATAATTAGGGCAACTTTAGGGCTTTTCCCATGCCCAAAAGGTCCGAAACATCCCAAAAAAAATTAAAGTTTGGAAAGTCAGGGTGCATTGTCTATCATACAGGCCACGATCGTGGCCCCTATTTGGCCTTCTGCCATGATCGTGGCTAGCGCTTTTGTCATGATCATGGCATACTAGCCACAACCATGGCCTTTTATTTTGATTTGGGCCTCTTCTGAAACTCCTCCATTTTTCGATATTAGCCCTTAAACACTAGTAAACTCATCAAGGCACCTCAAATACACAACATTGAAGCTCAAAATCATTCTCTGATCTATAAAACACTTAAAACACAAATATTTAATTAACTAATACAATTCTAACCTAAGCATGCATTAAACAATCAGATGAACAACTAAACACACATCAAACTACCCACTAAACATGATGCAATCAACAGCTATCGACATCCCTACACTTAAACTTTTGCTTGTCCTCAAGCAAAAACTAAACAAACCAACGCACAACATACAACATACACACAATTGCACCAATGAAGCAATGGCATCAAACTTCACGAAACGAATTTAACTTCGAACACTATCTCTCAAGTTGTTCTAACTTATTAACTTACAAATTCTGCATCTAAGTACCTTAGGCCAAATATACAACTAATCAAGACCTTAATGTTAAGTTTATTCACCCCTATCACTTGCACACATATATTGATAATTATTCGTTCAATAAAAAATGTAACTAACTCTAATTATGTTTTCATAAAAATTCAAGTTGTTCACAAAGATCGGTAGGTTTTATTTGACAAAACATTGTTTTTATTGATTTTATAGACATAAACCTAGCCTTTTAATTGAAGACAAATATTTGTGATGAATGTTGATCTGATTACTCAACTAGGTCATGTTTTTATTAAAAGGTTTGGTTGGAATGTCATTATAACCTTTTGATGCAAAGGCACACATTTGTGGTGTGTGTCAATTCGATTACTCAGCTACATCACATTCTCAAATGGCTACTAGCTCTATTCGTAATCCGAAGGCTAGCGAAATAGTTAATAAAATTTTATTTTTTAACACAAAAAATCTACTCATTTCTTTTGCTAGTAATTCTCATCAAAAGGTACTAATGATGCTACTTATTCGATTGTCCTAAAATTATAAATGAATAAGATAAATTCCTAGGGTGAGTACACTAATATCATATCCGAATTAACCTGCATATTTAGCCAAAGTAAACTAGGTCGCTAATTTCACAAGCTAATAAATCTTTTCAACCTGAAAGACTATGTTCAAAGTTAAACCGATTTCGTTAAGCCCTAGCCATTGATACAATCAAACAAATCACATAATGCACCCTAAACAAACTAACATGCAAAATTCACATTCAATATAAAAGCATACAACTCCCCACACTTAGACAACACATTGTTCTCAATATGAGAAGAGCCAAAAAAACACAAAAGGTGGGAACAAACGTAAAATAACACAAAACATAAAGACAAGATTTAAAAGAGAAAGGATTAGAACATAAAATTGTCATAGTGATGGAGGTGGTGATGATGAAGGAGGTGGTAGTTGAACACCTTGACCCTCAAAGTATTTGTGAATGCGTTGGATGTCCTGGCTCTGGCATTTATGTTCTCTAACCATCTCCTTCATCCTCCTTGTATTTTTTTGCAAGTGATTTGTTAGTGTCCGAAAGTGTGGTGAGTACCTTCTCCCAACCAGCTTCTTTTTCCTCTTCAAATTCTTCACTTGTTGAGTCATCTTCTTATTGTTGTGGTGCTGAAATCGAACTTGCCTGTCCTGTCCTAGTTTCGACATAAGTTTCGCAATGATATCCCGAAGTTCCATGTTGTGGGACTTCAAGATTTCAGCTCGCCACAAGTGATGAGTGTTAAGGAATTCAGAACGAAGGACAGTGAATCCATTGCAATCAACACCATCGTATTCAACAATGGTTGAAACTAAGTAACTTATACCTAAATTATTGCTCCGCTTACGTAAAGTAGCAATAATTACATTGAAGACGTGGGTAGAGGTACATACTAGGATGCTATGGTCCATGCACGACAACAGGAAAAGTTCTTTGGTTGACCACTTGTTGTTTTCAATTTTGTCAACACCATTTTACACATAAAACTTGTACAATAACAAGTGTTTATGGCTTCTAATTATGTTGTTGTGGGCATTTTTGGCATCAAAATGCTTTAACCCAGTTAGTTTAGTCTAATAGTGGGCAGCACGGAAGTCATCATGCTAATCCACTACGAATGACTCGGAGAAACCACAAATTTCACACAAAATTTAGTAATTAAGCTCGTATGGTTGACCTCGCAACCTAAACCATATGTCCTTTAGTTTACTTGATTCATATTGAAGAGAGGTAAAGAACTCTTGGGTTAATTTTTAGTAAATAGGATACTAAAAATGTATGAAATTTCCCTATTCTTTCTCTTAGGTTCTCAACCTTATCTCTCAATCTTATTCTATCTAACGTATCAAATTCAAAGTATTTTGTCACTACAATGTCTTTAGAACTAAGAGTGGGAAAACAGTTACCCTCTGCTTCCGAATAAATCGAAAAAGGTGCTCCGTAATCCTTTGCTTGAACTATTGTCCGCGGCTTAAAACTTGAACTTTTCCCTTGGGTTAGGTGCTCTTGACATTCTGCTTAATGAGTGGCCCCATTAGGAATGAGAGTTGTGAAGAGTTGGAGAGCATGAAAGATTTGAAGGTTAGTGGAGAGAGGTGAGAGGATTTGAGAGTCTTAGTGTCGGACCCCGATCCCAAAGCCTGACGGTCCCGGGACACAAGCCCTGCTGAGGCCCATTCCCGAGACACTGGCTGCTGGCTGAAACTCTAAACCTGACGCTGGCTGCTAAACCACATTGGTGGTGAGCGGGCACTGATTAAGACTGAAACCTGAAACTACTCTTGATAATTTCAAGAAATAACCTTTTAAAACCCATGTCCGTTAAACGGACACGAACTAGACCTGGGGGCCTTTTTACCCGAGCCTGTCCGTTAAACGGACAGGCGTGTCCGTTTGACAGACACGAGTGGCTAATGTACACTATTTCTCCCGAATCTGTTCGTTAAACGGATATGGGTGTCCGTCTAACGGACACGATGTAAAAAAGGGGTGTATTTTCACCCGAATCTGTCCGTTAAACGGACATGCGTGTCCGTTTAACGGACATAGAATTCCCATGCCACTTCTAACCTGCTCAACTCCCACTCAATTTCTACACTTCTAAACTTCCACATTTCACTCATTTCTATACTATGACACATCATACCCAAGCCGAACACCTAGTTCGACTTATCCAAAACTCCAACCTCAACTTCAATCATCCATCAACCCACACATCCACAACACTCATAACATGCATAATTTCCCAAGCTCACTTTCACTCACCTATTCAAGCCTTAACATGCTAAAGTTTCACTTGCATTCTTATCTCATCTCTAACCATCTAAATTTCGAAGCAATTTCATGCAACTTTGAAACTACACTAAATCATGATAATAAATGATTTTAAGGGACCATGATAAATCATAATTTCATGCATTTTACTTACATTGATTACAATGCTTTGGTGGGTATTTCAAACCCATTTACAATAATACTCCAAAATACAATATTTGCTCAAAATGCATCTAAAGCATTGATTTACAAAAATTCATTTAAAATACAAAAATCAACATGATCTTGGAGTAATGCCTTAAGCTCATTCTTCGTGAACCTGCTCTTCACCTGGAGATGGGATGGGTAGGTGGGGGTGAGCTGTCGCTCGTAAGTAACATGTTTATATTTATGTTAATAAGCTGAATCATTTCATTATTCATACTCTTAGCAATTTTCCATAACAATCATATAATCACGCATTTTATGAATTCATCAATCTCATAGCACAACTGTCATAATTCATGCATGTCTCAATCTTACAAATTCATGTACACATATAA
>JANKOE010000002.1:58893019-58903065 GCA_026284465.1 Erythroxylum citrifolium | reverse complement strand
ACATGAGACTTCATGTATTAATCACTGAAATTCTACAAAATACCATATCCAAATCTCAACACATTGATCAACACACGAAATAAACTATTACCCATGTTAATCTAGCTATACCAATGCATTCTCCAACTCGGAGCTATACAGAAATATAACTAAACTGCAGAACAATGGTGATTACCCCTATGAAGCTCTCGGTGAACTCAAACCGTAGCTACATCTTCAAGAGATCGAAAACCTAGACACGCATCACGTCGGAGAACTCCATCACTGCTGGAAAATCAACGCTGCTCATGACTCAGACGACGAACGAATGTCGGCGACGAACGATGGAAGAGATAAAGGAGGTGAAGGTGGCGAGCACCGAACGTCGTCTGTGGCTGTCGACTGTCTGCAAAAATAAACAAAGAAAAATCAGAAACGAAGAAGAGGAAGAACTGTGGTTAGCGACCGACCCTTATTTTGACCTAAAATGGAAATATTTATAGAGTTTGTGCGCGGGTCAGGTCAAAATAGTAGGGAATTTACCATTTTTAGTCTGGGTATCCGACATTCGTCGCAACGAGTCAAATTGCTCGTTCGTCGCGACGAGGTAATTAATTCATAAATCATTCGTCGAGACGTCTGGAAAGTGTAGGCTCGTCCCGACGTCTGGGGAGGTTCTCACGACCTGTTGACTTCTGGATAGTTGACTCCTTAGTTCCTACAAAATAAAACATGTGCAGTATCAATTGTCCTCATAAAAGTTATACAGAAATTGATATCAAATGATGACAAAGTACTGACAATTTGTCGATTATAAAAGCTCGATATAAGGAACCAATTTAAGCACAAAAATCATCAATTAGGAGTTAACGAATGCATAAACAGTTAAGAAAGTGAGGCCAATTTGTAGAGTAAACTTGGCTCAATCAACAGTGAAGATGATGATCAAGTGAAAAATGATCAACAAAGTGTAGACACTTTTGATGTCCAGTATATGATGTTGTAGTGGATCAGCAACCAACACCTACAGAGGCTCTAGAGACTTTTATTAGAAGATCTGTTAGAGTGAGGAGACCTTCATCATGTTATTCTCCTAATGAGTATGTATTTATCTCTGAAGGGGGAGAGCCATAAAATTTTGAGGAAGCGATGGATAGTAAGCAGAAGGAGAAGTGGTTTAAAGCAATGGAAGACGAGCTAAAATCACTTCATGACAATCTCACATTTGATCTGGTTAAGTTGCCCAAGAACAGACAAGTTTTGAAGAACATATGGGTCTTCAGATTAAAACATAAAAATGGTACTTCAGTTCCATAGTATAAAGCTAGATTGGTTGTCAAGGGCTTTTATCAAAAGAAAGGAGTTGATTTTGAAGAAATCTTTTTTCCAGTAATGAAGATGTCATCCATTCGAGTTGTGTTGGGTTTAGCAGCACACCTTGATCTGGAGATTGATCAAATGGATGTTAAGACTACTTTTCTTCATAGTGATTTGGACAAAGAGATATATATATAGAGCAGCCAGAAGATTTTAGAGTCAAAGGGAAAGAGGATTATGTTTGTAGAATAAGGAAGAGCTTGTATGGTTTGAAACAAGCTCCATGGCAATGGTACAGGAAGTTTGATTTAGTTATGAAACAACAAGGCTTCAAGATGACTTCCTCTGATCATTGTGTTTATATGCATAAATTCTTTGATAATGACTTTATCATTTTGTTGCTATATGTTGATGATATTCTTATTGTTGGTCATAGTACTTTCAAGATTACTAAGTTGAAGCAGGATCTGAGTAAGTCTTTTGCTATGAAATACTTATGACTAGCAAGACAGATTCTTGGCATGAGGATCATTCGTGACAAAAAGGCCAAGAAGTTATGGCTATCACAAGAGAAGTATATTGAAAAAGTACTTCAGAGATTCAACACGGACAAGGCTAAAGTTGTAAGTACACCTCTTGGAATGCACTTTATGTTGAGTAGAAAGCATTTAGCAGGTTTCTTTTTAATCAGGGAATAGACCACTGGTATGCTGTGAAATTCCGTAAGACATCTCCAGTGAGTCTTTGTTTTGGAACATGGAAGCCTATTCTTTCATGTTACACTGATTCTGATTTGGTAGGAGATGTTGATACCAGAAAATCTACCTCAGGCTATTTGATTACCTTTGCAGGGGAGCAGTAAGTTAGCAATCCAGATTACAAAAATTTGTTACTTTATCTACCACAGAAGTAGAGCTTATAGCTGTTATTGAAGCATGCAAAGAATTGTTATGTATGAAGAGATTTGCGAGGGAATTTGGATTTATTCAAGAGAGGTATGTGTTATACTGTGATAGTCAAAGTGTACTGCAACTAGCTAAGAATTCCACATTCCATGATAGATCAAAACATATTGATGTTAGATACCATCAGGTTGGAGATGTTTTGGATTCTAAGTTGATTGAGCTTCAAAAGGTTCATATAGATGATAATTGTTCCGACATGATGACCAAGTCTTTGCTAAGAGGGAAGTTCCAGACATGTTATTTGATCTCCGGGATGGCGAGCACCTCCACATTGTCAGGAAGGGGAGATTTGTTGGGCTGAGGGTCCCATCCTATGTGGAAAAACCCAAGTCTTGTCCCCTTCCATGAATTTTACTTTTCTTTTGTCTTCCACATATTAGTTTCTTCTTCAACCGTGGGAGTCAACACAACTGAAGGAAGAGAGAGCAAAAATAGCTGTAATATTTTTGGACGATCAGATTCACTTTACCGGTGGATCGAGTTGAAAAGTTTCATTTTGAATCAGGTTCTTCTCTTTGACTTGTCGAATGACTTTCATAATTTTGGGATTTATTGCGCAATGTAGGTTTTTTTGTTATGTTGCAATTGGATAGACACGTCTATTTTGGATTATTCTTGACTTATGGATGATCCACGAAGTTAGTTGTCTATCAACAGTGCACCACTCTCCAAATCTTGTAATTTGTGGTCCATACTTCTAACGCTGCTTTCGCATTGTTGGTTGTGTTTGAAAAACCTACAGTTTAGGCCAGATGCAAAATAGCTCCAAACTTAGGTTTGAAAAACGCATCTTAACTGAAACTTATTATTTTGCTGGATGGAGTGCTTTAATATGTCTAGAATGGAACTGAGAAGGGTGCAAGACAAATAAAATTTATCTAGTTAGAACTTTTTGGTTGTTGGTTACCTATGCAGTGGTGGACCGTAATGGCAGAATTATGGGCTCGGATGTGTATTCTGATCTTTGTGGTCATGCTGCTGCAGTGCTACTGCCTACAAGGGTTTTCAATTTCTTTCAAGTTCTGATAGGTAGAGATATTAAATGTGTTGACAATTATACGTTGCCAAGAAGGAGTTTATCACGCTTAGGAACTTAATTGTAGATGTGAAGAAGATTAAGAAGCAATTCCATAGGTCACGGAATAATTTGGTGTTTAGAAAAGCAAGGGTCTCAGTATGCAGTATGCCTGTGGATATTGAAACAGTTGGAAGTGAACTACTGATAGAGAAACATGTCATGAAGATTTCCTTTTTATTACTAATCGCTTCTGTTTTGAAGGTTCTTGTCAAAATTTTATTATCCTGGTCATGGTTAATTGCTTTCGGTCAAGCAATATCCTTTACTCACTTAAGGAAGGACGCCTATCTGATTTTCAAGGGTCATATATGTGTAACTTCTGTAATATCATGAAGAGTAGTAAATGCTTGTTTTTACAAGTTGTGGCCTTTCTATCTTTTCAATTTTTCAGTACTGTTGAACATCGATTTGGAGCAGTGCTGTTTTTTTTACTAATACATTCTTTTTCTTATTACTGTTTAAAAGTGTCATTTGAAGTGTATTTTGGAATTTGGAGAATGTTTTTGATTAACATGTGCAGTTTGTCAGTACTTGAGATAATAATTGAAAATTTTAACAAATGGTTTTATTTATTTTTAATCTTTTATAGCTTCTGGGAGAAGTAGTGGATTTCAAGTAGCATCAACTCATCGACCTTGCACAAAAGGACTTTGTTTATGGAGTGCACCATTAAAGAGAACTGCTCTTGATGGCACTCAGTACAATCTTTTACTGTTGGACAGCGAAGGAATAGATGCTTATGATCAAACAGTATGTGTTGATTTTTTGGGGCAACTTACTTCTTGAAGTAGTCCCTTATTTTAATTTTGTATAGTAGTTTACTTTAATCTTTAATTGTATACTTGTTCACAATTTTAATATATCTGTTCTTTGAATACGGCATCTGAACTTGGGCAGTTTTCGCCAATCTTTGTTTGGCTTCTAAGGGTATTTAAGTACTAAAATAATCTTATTTCATCTGACTTTTTATCTTTATTCCATTTTTTGTAATGCAAGATTATGAGATGATAGAAATAGACATCTTATCTGCAGGATTTCTATCTGGATTTAGTGGAGGATAATAGGAGAATAACACCCCGTGACTACTTGGAGCTTGAACTGAGGCCAGTTCAAGGCAATGGAAAAGATATAGGTTCTAAGAATGAGGTAAGAATGTTAAGGTAGATTGCAGATTTTTCTTACATAGGTAATCTTTTGAAGTAGGTCTCTTATGATGGATGCTACAAACTTATAATTATTCCATATACTAATATGTTGTTTTTTCAGAGTGTTGAAGAAGCTGAGTGCCGAAGAGCATATGATGCTGCAACTGAGACTTATATGGCTACTTTTGATTGTTCAAAGCCACCAGATGAAGTAAGTCCCACTGATATGCTATTTGTTTAATTTTTTCTGTCATTATCTAATTTCAGTTGTTTTAGGTCGTTTTGAGGGAAGCTCAAGAAGAAGCAGTTCAAAAATCACTGGCTGTATTTAACGCTAATGCTGTAGGGATTGGTTCAGCAAGAAAGAAATATGAAGGGCTTCTCCAGAAATTCTTTAAAAAGGCATTTGAGGTAATAATATACCTTACTCGGGACCCTTCCCTTTTGTCTTGATCACTACACAAGGCTGTAGTAGAAATAGAATGCTAGGCCGAAACATCTGATCTAATCTTGTGTTGCTTACTGTTCCCAGCAAGTTTGGACTTTGGGTCTCTAGTTGGATGTCATATTTCGTAATTTTAGACCCTCTGGAAGTATGGAAATCAAGCTTTTGATTTTCATGCCTGCTCTCATCTTTAGAGTACTTTTGATATGGAAGTAGAAGAAAAAGGAAAAGAATTTAGGATGAAATGCTTGAGAAAATGAAGGAATAGAAGAAAAGTGTTAACCGTTGGGGATGAATAGGAGAAGTAGGAGGAGCTAGGCATATATGCTTCCAAAATAATTATCATGAAAATTTTCAAAGCTACCTCTTTGTCCGCTATTGTGGAAATTTCAGTAAAGTCCAAACTTTATTTTGTCTACTGGTGAAGACTAGTATAAAGTAATGCAATAATGTCGCAAGCGTTGAAGGCTCCTGCTTAACAAAACCCCAAGTTGCTAAAATGATATTACAGAACAAAAATTGAATTTATGCTTTGTTAGGCTTTGTACTTCAACAATAGGATCAACCCTAATTCACCAAACTTTCACCTTGTCATCATGGTCAAAAAGTAGAGGTTTGTACTTTCATATTATGGGATCAGCTCACAGAAGACTGCCATTTTGTTTGATAACAAAGAATATTCTAATTACTAAATAGTTGGTTCTAAATTTCTTATGGCCATGGATGCAGGATTACAAGAGAAATACATTTGTGGAAGCTGACTTGAAATGTTCAAATACTATACAAAGCATGGAAAAGAGACTGCGAACAGCTTGTCATGCTACTGATGCTAATGTAGATAAAATTGTGAAGGTAAGCAGTGGCTAAGGGAATCTAATGTGATCTTAGGAGTTTTATTGTTATTGTTTCCTTGTGTGGTTGTGGTTTAAACTTTTAAAATGTTGTTGCCTAATGGTTGTAGTTGATAATTCCTTTGTTATTTTCTTTTAGTTTTCCTTGAAAGTTAACATGATTCTGTTGAAGAGATTGTTAGAGTAAATCACAGCTACTTTATAGTTAGTGCTTATTTGTAGACCAAGAGCTGCTCTTGTTTTTCTTTGATTAGCCGTGGCTAATTGATACAGAACAAGTTTTGTAGAAATTCTTTTATGCTGGGTTCTGTAGAAATACTTTTATGCTGTGTTTGAAGCAGCAAGAACTAAGCTTATATTTTGTCTTATTAAGGCACATAAAACTTGTGCTTTTGCATCAAGATCTTGGTTGTAATTTGGGCTGTTGTTGCATGGTTTTAAACATGAGACTATTTTATTGCTTGTGGAAATGTTGTATAGGTTCTTGATGGCCTTCTATCTGAGTATGAAGCTTCTTGTCATGGGCCAGGAAAATGGCAGAAATTGGTCAGGTTCCTCCAGCAAAGGTTTGTGTCAGACCCTTCTCCTTTCCTATTGGTGGTAGGTTTTGCATGTTGTTTTGTTGATCCTGTCGAAGAACCAACCCTTTTTTTGTGTTTGTATTTGTGCCTATAGTTTAGAAGGTCCAATATTTGACCTGGCCAAGAGGTTGAATGATCAACTTGGATCTGAAAAGAGTTCCCTCATCTTGAAATGTCGCTCTATTGAGGATAAGATGACATTGCTTAGCAAGCAACTTGAAGCTAGTGAAAGAAACAAATCCGAATATATGAAACGTTATGATGAAGCTATCAATGAAAAGAAGAATTTGGCTGATGACTATATGAGGCGCATATCTGATTTGCAAAGTAGTCGAAGTTCTCTTGATGAAAGATGTTCTAGCTTGGTGAAAGCTTTGGAATCTGCCAAACAAGAAGCCATAGACTGGAAAAGGAAGCATGATCAGGTATTGTCAAAACAGAAAGCTGTTGATGGTCAGACAAGTGCAGACATTGCAAATTTGAAGTCACGGAGCAGTGCTGCTGAAGCAAGATTGGCAGCTGCTCATGAACAAACTAGAGCAGCTCAGGAAGAGGCAGCTGAGTGGAAACGCAAGTATGATGTGACTGTAAGAGAAACAAAAAATGCTCTAGAGAAGGCGGCAATTGTGCAGGAACGCACAAGTAAAGAAACACAACTGAGAGAGGATGCTATGCGGGAAGAGTTCTCAAGCCATTTGGCTGAAAAGGTGATTTCTGTTAAGCATTCAATTTCTGAAATCATATATTTACTTATTGCATAGTGGACTGAAGATAATATCATGCATACGTGATGCAGGAAAAGGAAATAAAGGAGAAGAATGGGATGATAGAGCATGCTGAGCAGCGGTTGACAACCCTAAACATGGAGTTAAAGGTTTGCTTCTGTGATTACGTTACAGACTGAATATTCTAGGAGTAATGTCTCATTGCATGGAAGACACTAAACATGTCTAGTTTCTCACTCTTATTGCATAGAATTGAAATGTTTATGTTGGATTATTCACAAGTCTGTTTTGTAGGCTGCTGAGTCAAAAATAGATAGTTTTGATGCTGAGATATCATCCCTTAAACTCGAAATCAAAGAGTTGGCTGAGAGATTGGAGACTGCAAATGCAAAAGCCCAATCTTATGAGAGAGAAGCTAGGATACTTGAACAGGAGAAGATCCATCTCGAGCAGAAGTACCGGTCAGAGTTTGAGAGGTTTGCAGAAGTTCAGGAAAGATGCAGCCTTGCCGAGAAAGAGTCTAAGAGGGCTACTGAATTAGCTGACAAAGCACGAGCTGATGCAGTATCTGCTCAAAGGGAAAAGAGTGAGCTTCAGAAACTAGCCATGGAAAGATTGGCCCAGATTGAGAGGTCCCAAAGGCACATTGAAACTCTGGAGAGAGAGAAGAGTGACTTGGCAAATGAACTTGATAGAATACGTCAATCAGAGTTGAATGCAGTCTCAAAAGTTGGATTACTGGAGTCAACAGTTGAAAAACGGGAAAAAGAAATAGAGTCCCTGTTAAGATCAAATAATGAGGAGAGAGCTAGTACGGTCAAAGCTCTTCAACGTCTTCTGGATGAGGAACGCAAAGCCCATGCAATTGCGAACAAAAGAGCAGAAGAATTCTCTCTTCAGTTAGAAGTGGCACGTGCAGAACTTGACAAATTGCAGCAGGAGATGACGTCAGTTCGACTGAATGAGTCAGCGCTGGATAATAGGCTGAAAACTGCTTCCCATGGCAAACGTTTCAGAGGAGAAGATATTGAGATGGGTATAGGGTCCATTCAAGACTTTGCTGCAAATGACAACAGATCGAATAAGAGGTCAAAGAGCACAACAAGCCCTCTGATATATTCACAACCAGAAGATGGTGGTTCAGTGTTCAAGGGCGATGAGGATACACTGAGTCAGCAAACTGATCAGGAAGATTATACAAAATTCACAGTGCAGAAGCTTAAACAGGAACTAACTAAACATAATTTTGGTGCTGAGCTGCTTCAGATGAAAAACCCTAACAAGAAAGACATCCTTGCTTTGTACGAGAAGTGTGTTCTCCAGAAGTCGTGATAGTTTCATATTTGATTTTGTCTATGGAGTGTGACTGTAATCTTGGAATCTGGTTGGGAAAATTAGTGTGAATGTAGAGGTAGCTAAAAGTTACGAAAGATATGATTTCCTAGAGTTTCTCTTCGTAAGAACAAACAGTTGGGGGGAAAATCTTTGTGCTAAGGAAGTGTTATTTATGATGCTTAAAACCTCTAATCTATGCCGAAGTCAGTCTACGAGTGCACTACTCTGTTTACGTAACAGGGTAATGCTGTCTAGTGAATATTGAGTTTGGAAAAAAGAAGTCACATTTTGCCTCTTGCCATTCAAAGTTCAACTCATTTATCTTTATAGGAAAAAGAAAGGCGCTGTCAACTCATTTATCTTTATAGGAAAAAAGAAAGGCCCTGGTGCCAATATTCCGCAAGGACAAGCCATGTGAGTACAACTATTTTCATGTCTGCCATTTTCGGGAAGTAGAAGATGAGTTGAGTTATTGTCGGCTAGCAGGCTTCGTAATTGGGTAGGGCCCGGTTCAGGTTCACTGTGTTCGGATTTGGATTCAACTTGAAGCTCATTTAGATCTAAGGTTTTAACTTTGTTTTGGAAAGCAAAACTACGTCATTTTATGCTTTTACTTTTTACAAAATAAAACAATGTCATTTTATAATAGGTTAATTTTCTTCCTTAATCTTTACATTTCACTCTTTATCAGGACTGAAGAAATTAATTTTATATATAATGTGTTATATTGTGATCGAGTTCAAGGACATGTAGATGTCAATAAACAATTATGATATGATTTGTTTGACGATTATTAACTTAGAATAGACAAAATTCAGGATCGAAACTAATAGTTCAGGCTGATTTGTTTGATAAAATATTCGGTGATGAAAGTATATTTAATTATATATTAATTATTAGTATGTGCTTTTTCCTTTAATTTTAATACTATAGTACTAAATATAGTGTTTCGACATGTATGGGAAAGTGATGCAAACTACTGACAATCCTGAATATAATGATTAGTTGCTCTCTTAGTCTCTCTAGTCTTCATTCTCTACAATTCACTCTCTGTCTCACAGTTTCAAACACCTATCTAGAACATTATTTCATAATTTTTATCTTCATTTTGTAAATTGTATCATTTAAATTTTTTGGATAATCATTTTTATAAATTATGTCATCAATTAATGAATTTTATTCGTAACTTCAATTAATTGAATTGGTAAATTTAATTATAATCTTTTTCATTTGACTAATATATGTACTTTTTATATATTCATTTACTATGAAATATCAATTTTTATTAGTCAATTAAACTATTAAATTTAATTAATTGAATTAAGCACTTGAATTATAATCTTTTTCTTTCATTTCTTATAATCTTATCCTTCTTTATTAATAAATTTGGTTTCATCTTATTCATTTGATCAATATATGTACGTTTCATAATTAATTTATTATAAAATTTCAATTTTTATAATCATATTTGGACTGAGCGCAATGCCCGTACCTTTAAGAATGAAGCCATGGAGGAAGAGCGAGTGTATCTCGGAATCATCTCCCACATTAGGGAACTTCTTAGCCAACACTTTGAGAGGAGGTAATTTTTTCAGTTTAGTCTTCCTTTGCAGATGTTGCTTCGT
>JANKOE010000002.1:58855344-58866222 GCA_026284465.1 Erythroxylum citrifolium | reverse complement strand
AAAATATTGTAATTAATTAATTATACTATTTTAATTAATTAATATATTGTAATTAATTAATTAAAATATAATTAATTAATTACAATATTTTAATTAATGAATGAATTATATTAATTAATTAATTAAAATATAATTAATTTTTATTTCTCAATATTTTTTACAAACCAACCAATATCAATGGTGATGATAATCATTCTTTTCTTTTAACCAAACATCATAATTATAATGATAATATCCATTTCTATTCCTCACTATATTCATTCTCATTCCTATTATCATTTCTCTGTACGAGCCAACCGCCCCCTTAGTATAAAATGGTTGGAGTAAGACTGAATTTAATGTAATTTTTTTACACCAAATTTAACGTAAAAATTTATTGTAATGGCCGGAGAATGCCTTAGAAAATAGAAACCCCTATGTATCATTAAGGAATATAGACTTAAAATTTGTCTAATCAATCAATACACACGCCGAGAGAGAGCTATCTATACTATAGAGGACAAGATTGGACCTTGCTCAGAACTGTGCATGTTAAGCTACAGATAGACGTAAGTCTTAACACACAGCTACTCAATAACTGGAGAGACAGAGAGACGTGGGCAGTGAGCACGAGGCGGAGGTGAACAGGAAGATTTGGGTATAGTGATCTGGTGGAAACAGGGTAAGCTCAAGTCCAAACGCCCATGCAAGTGAAATGTTGAATGCATTATCTTGATATAAGAGTGCAGGTTAAAAAAGAGCAGACATTAAGAGATAGAAAGCTCAATTGAAAAGAAACGGGACATCCACCACTGCTTAATTTTCTTGTCTTTAGCACCCCATCAGCCATATGTACCTTGTACGTGGAAGCTGCAAATAGTCAATCTACTGGAGAAGGTATTTATTTTCCTCTGCTTTGTTTACTGCAAATAGTCAATCTACTGGAGAAGGTATTTATTTTCCTCTACCTTTTTTTATATCCAATAGTAAAAAGTTTTAGTGTACGAAATGCGGAAAAAAAATTCACATTAAAAAAGAGATTATCCTTCTCATAAGTGTCATAATATTTTTCTCACATTTGGCGTAAATATTTAAATACGTAATATTTACACCTAAATATTTTCCTATTTATTATTATTATTACGTTGTTATAATAATGAATTTTATTTTATTTATTATGATTATTTTATTTCATTTTATTTTTTCATGTGGATCATTCAAAAGTAATCTCTCTATTAGTTATGAGTAAGGCTGTATATTCTTAAACATCTCTAAACTTTGCATATAAACAAAAATTTTATTGTCTTGTTATTGTTATAGTTATTGTTTATATCCAAATCTTTTAAATTGGTAAAAGATAAATTATTTTAAATATTTTAAATTAGTAATAGAGATATTAAATATATCTCAGGAGGTGTTTGATTGATAGGTTTGAGAAAGATTCAAAGACTAAGGAATGAAAAAGGAGTGGTTAGTTTTATATTATCATTATAGAGATAGTATTTTGATATTCAACTTTCAAGGAATACTCGATACTTCTAAAATATGAGAGGAATGAAAATCATTCCTGAATAACGAAGTTGTCACAGGCGTGACAACGTGACACTCTCTTTTTTCTTAATCTTTTTAACAATTAAATATAATTAAAATATAATTAATTAAATACAATTAATAAATTAAAATACAAATAATTAATATAATTACAATATAATTAATGCAAATAATATTATAATATAATTAATAAAAATATAATTAATTAACTACAATATAATTTATAAAATAATATTACAATATAATTAATTAATTAATTATACTAATATAAAATTTTAACAAATTTTTATTTATCAATATTTTTAACAAACCAACAATCATTTTTTCGTTATAACCAAACATTATAATTATAATGATAATATCCATTCTCATTTTTTACTATATTTATTCTCATTCTTATTAATATTACTTACCTAATTTGAACCAAACGCCACCTCAACTTTCATTGTATAATATTACATATTTTGATTTATAAAAAATACATATTTACTTATTTCAATCCCTTTCTCTCTTTTGTTCTTATTCAGTTTTCAGTTCTGGTAACTCTCCTTCCCTTTGCTTGGGTAGTTTAGTTTAACTAGGTATTCCAGGGAAAAGCACAAAAAAAAAATTAGAGAAGATCAGAATGAGTTCTGAAGTAATGACGCATGAGAATGAATCCTGAAAGTCTTTGATTAAAGCTACAAAAGTAACATATATATAAACTAGCTCATAGTGCTCCAAGGACAGAAAACTAGGTGGTGGTCCAACCGAAAAAGAACTTGACACTTTGGGAGTCAATGATGTTTAAGCTTCACACTACGGTCTAAAAGATACCAAGCTGGTGGTCCAACCTGCGAAAGAAGCAACTTAAGAGGATTTAGTATCTATTCCTGTTTAAAAAAATACAAAAAGAGAACAAAGAATAGGGCGTTAGAGCAAGTATTTCTAAACAACATGGCACCAGCATCTCTTCTGTTCAATAAGATTTTTTATGGAACCCACTCCACGATACGTGGGACCAAAACGGAAACCTAAACTACTAACTTTGAGGCAAGTGGTGGGCATGCTACAGGTTGATGGTGATTTTATTGAAAACAACCTAAAGAATAGTGAAAGGGCCTATTTGAGTCTGTTCCAAACCACAATCATAATTGTCCTCTTATGGTTCAAGCCCAGGCCACCATCTCCCACTTTTTTCCACAACTTTTAGATTGGAAAAGAGAGGGCTTTTGCTGTTGTTGTGACTTGTTAGAGAGAAGATAGTCGACGTATGTGGTTTTTTCTCCTCTTCTCTTCTTTTGTTAGTCGCTTTCCTAGTCAGTTTGTGAATGATGAGTGGGAGTAGCTAGAATTTGCAGAGATCCACGAAAAGATTTCTTTTTGATCTTCTGGTACTCTTTTGTAAGCATTTAAAAGTATGGGTTGGGCAGAACATTTTGAGAATAAGAGCTAAAGGTATTAAGACTTCAAAGCATGAGATCATTTTCGACTTGTTTATTCAAAGCATTGATTTGACTGGAGAGTGGGTTGACGCTTTTAGACAAAGATTCCAGAGGCAGTCACATTGCACAGGCCACCTCTAATACTTATCAGAAAGCTTGCAACTTTTTGACCGACCATTCAAGAAAACTGCTCAACTAAATAAACAATAGGATGAATAAGAAGAATACAATATAAGCAAGAGCAAATAATTTCGTTTTGTCATTTGGAGATGATCATGACATGTGATGCCATGAACATCGTTGCAATTATACAAGGAGGAGAATCAAAGTATGAGAATGCAACTCCACATATATTTTATTACAAAGGCAGATAGGGTGTGAAAAGAAGGAGAAGATCATCCAGTTCCATACATGAGCTGAATGTTACATTTACCCGTTCTACTTGCAGTATGCTTGAGAACGTAGTAGAAATTGTCTGCATGGTTGTTTTTAAACTTTGCGCCAAGTCAAATGTCCCATCCCGTGGCAAGTGGGAACCTTCTTGTAGAACCAGACCGTATATTCTCACGTGTACAAGGTAGGTTGGTAATGGTAGGCCTAATAAGAGACAAAATGGAGGTTGCGTCACCACCTTCAATACAGCAAGTGAATGCCCAGTAAAATTTGATGTTTTAGCGACTAATCATTAATCCTGTGTGCTTTTGTGTAAAGGTGTGATCATCAATACTAACCACTCCTCGTTCAATTGAAGGTAGAAGCTGGTAGTGGTTGATGATCTGAATAGCTGGGGAGGTGAAAAAATAGTTTCTTGTGAACACATCCTACACAAATTCTATGTAAAATGACTGTTTTATTATCACTTTTCTGTTGCAATGTGTACAGTTTGTGGAAACTGCACTTCGATCGAAATTTCCGGGGGCAATGTGCTGACAAAAGCAATTTTGATTACAATCTTATGTCTTGTCTCTAATTCTTCAGAGACAAGCTGAAGACTGCTAGGGTCCATTTTGATGGTGTTCACACATCTGGAAGCTTGATGACGTTGTTGAAGTGAAAACTAAGCCTGCTAGTAATAATGAAGTGAGCGTTGAAATTTCACATTCTTTTAACTGCAATAAAAATTTAAGGTAAGTAAAAGGGGATTCAAATGATATGGGTCATATTTAAACTCCATTATTGTGATTATGCATTGAAGATCAAAGAAAAGAACTTGCTTAGCAACTTCAGCTGACAAATACAATTCATTGAACATATGAAATATAGTTGGTAGGCAAAGTAATCATATTTTATGTGTCAATTATCTTTATAATCATTGCATAAGGGTCCGACCCGAAAGGTTTTTGTGCCATATTTCATCTTTTTCACTTCTTAATTTAGGAAAAAAAAAGGGAGGGAAACAGGAATCTTTTTGAGTACCTACCTAAATTTGTTTTTGATTCCAAACTAAAAGAAACGTTGTGGGGGACAGGAGTTGGATCATATTCTTTTAGACAATTTTGTTAGTTTGGTCCATGTGTCTGTTCCTGGCCTTGGCACGAAGAGACAAGTTTACTCCATTTTCGAAACTGGACTGTAATCTATCGACACATTTATGAAGAAAGTAACAGTTGCGTAGACTGGTTAGCGAACTATGCAACACATTTAAATTTAGGAACCACCCATTTTATATATACACCTATTGGGTGCCATCCTCTCCTCTTCAAGGATATGTCGAGATTCTGTATCCCTCGCCTTGTAATGTAAGCTGCTTCATTTCTTCCCTTTAATAATAATTAAAAAAAAAGATGCACGAAAGCTTGTTATAACAAAACATAGTAAATCTCCAACTATAAGGAAAGAAAACTAAAACAATATGAGAGGAAAGCACGTGATGAAACAGTATCCGGATTTGTAATTAATGGACATGAGCTACAGCCTACTCTAAACACGAGCATAAACAAAAATCTTCTTTTTTTTTGGAAATATAAGTTACTCTTGTGATCAATTTATAAATCAATGGAGCGTCTTTTTATAAATCAATCTCGAGTCTATTTGTTTTCATTTTTATTTTTAATTTCTTTCTTCTTTTTAAATTCAATTTTTAAAAATTATGAAAACTATAAAAGTAGTTTTTGTTTTCTGTCCTATTTTTTAATAATTCAATTTACTATCAACTAAATATATATTGTTTAATTATTTAATATATTAATTGTTAATTGTTAGTAATAATTATCAATAATTTAATTTAATATTATATATTTAATTAATTAAAATTAGTATTAATAAGAATCACAAATAATACTAAATAATTTTATTTAATTTTTATAAATAAAATAATTATTAACAAAGTTAATTAAATTTAAAATATCTTCGAAATATATAAATTTCAAATAAAATTGATTTAATAATTAAAAATATTTAAAATAAATATTAATTTATAAATAAAAATTTTATTTCTAAATTACTTATTTTAATAAAATAAAATAATTTGATCAATAATTGTTAATAAATATAAGGTTAATTACCAAAAAAGCCTAAACTTTTGTCAAATTTTCAATTATAACTCGAACTTTAAAAAATAGCAATAAAATGCTAAAACTTTCAATTTTTTTAATTCTAGCCCAAACTATAAAAAGTAGCAATAAAATGCTCAAACTTTTAATATTTTTCAATTCTAGCCTGATGTTTATATTTATGTTAAGTTTACTGATGTGACTTATCGCGTGTTTCAGAAACCCTTTATTTAGAATTTAAAATTTTCATTAATGAATAGAGAAGATTACATCAAGAGATGGTCTTTCCCAAGTAAGATAGACCCACTTAGTTCACTGAATATCTCTAGGTTAAGCACATGGCGACGCTCAGAACAAAACACAAGGCAAATTCGTTTTACAAAGTCGTTTTACAATTCGAGTATAACGACCTATGCCTTTCTCGAATCTTCTATCTCTTACTCGATTAGGTTGGATGGGAATCGACGCTCTGACAGCAATGCTAGTAGTGGTTCAATTGAGTTTCTCCTCCTTGATTCTTCACACAAATTAAAATCAACTCAAGTAGCAATCTCAACTACAGAAAAATTTTGCGATTAGGGCATGACTTTTTTGTGTATCAACTTTCCAGACCTTATGTTATTTTCAGAGGTGGGAGGAGACTCTCTGGGGGCTCAGCTCTTCGGAGACAAACAGATGAGGGAGATCTCGACTCAGGTAAGTGTATTAAGTTCAATTGTTAGTTCCATTCTTTATATCATTTCTCGAATCTTCGCAGAGATTCTCGATTTGGAAGGAGATGGTTCTGGCTAGTTGATCTATGATTTCGGCTGCACCCATTCAGTGCTTCATCCAAGAATCTCAACATTTAACAAACTTAATCCGAACTCTATTATTAATTAAGGCATGTCTAATCTGAGTTCAACTCATCAGGATTTGATTTTCTTAAAGGACCTTAGGGCTAGCTAGAGAGGGCAAAGAGGATATTTCATCCACAAAAAAGTAAACAGACCAATTCCTTTCTTTCTTCTTGAAACTCCACTTATTAAACAATAATCTGTTGATAATAGGGATATGGGTGGAGAGCATGGATCTTCAAGCAATGCTCAACCCATAAGGGAGAATTCCAGGTGAGCCTATAGCTGAGAAACCTCATTTGTTCCTTAGAGATTGTAAATGAATAATCTGCTTGTTTAAATCATGGGAACTGTTGTGTTGAACTGTGATTGAATTTCATTTCTACTGTGAGAATTGAGTAGCCAGAACTTACGAAAGTTCTGATAAGACTAGTGCTATATTCTCCATACAAGGGCCATTCTCCTGCTACAATGTAGGTTTAACTTATTAATGATCAGTTGCTCCCTTATGAGTTTTATAAGAGGTATTAGCGAATTAGATTTGGCTTTAAACCTTCTACTTTTCCTCTCATTCCAGATTACTTGAACACATTAGCCACCGAGAGTAATATAATAGCCCTATCATATTTAGAAATCTGCAAATTTGATAAAACCTGTAGGATATCTGTAAGTCTGCCATAGATGAAACCAGGGGCACATAAAGTAAAAAATTTTGCCCAGATTTCTTTAGAGAAGATACATTCAAAGAAGAGGTGATCTCTAGTTTTATCCTCTAAATTGCACAGGATATATAGCTTAGAGGAGGATACGAATTTCAGCCTATCCAAGGTACTACATTTGTCCCACATTACTAGCGAGAGCAGAAAGCTAACATTAGGTCTAAGGGCCTTATTCCATATCAATGTATTCCATCCTACTCGATTTGCAGACCCCTTCCTCATCTTTTTGACTTCCTTAGTAGTAATCTCAAAAATAGGAATACCCTTCCATAGATAGATATCTCTCTCCACATGGCTTCTAAATTGAGGAAAGTGCAGAAGTTTAATCTCATCTTAAGAAAGGGACCAGTTCCCATTCCTAACTATTTCTTGGAGTTTAGTGTCCTTAGGGAATCGATTTAATAGGGATCTTGCCATCTAATTTAGTATTAAAGCTCCATTCCTTGTCCAGTTGTCATACCATAAGAAAGTTCTTTGCTCTGCCCCAATCTAGCAAGAAATGTGCTGGTACATATCCTCCCTCAATCTAAGAAGTTGGTTAAAAAATCAGGTGTAGCTGTTTTTGGTTTTTAAAGCCCAAAAACTCCCTCCTTTTAATAGATAAGAGTGAATCTATTTAGTCCACATACATTGTTTTTCACTTAGAATTCTCCAAATCCTCTTGCATATAAGAAATATGTTTTTACTGGTTATTGACTCTAATCCTGATTCTCCTTCCTCTCTTGGTTGACAAATTTCCTTCCAACTCACTTTGGCTATTCCTTTCTCTCCATTCCCTTTCCCCCCATAGAAATTGCTTCATCAGTTTTTCTACTATTTTAATAAGCCCTTGTGAGAGAAAAAGGTATGAACACTAGTAAGTATTCATAGACATGATTACTGACTTCAGCAGTTGAATTTTCTCTCCATAGGATAGTGCTCTATTGGATCATGTCTCCAATCTTTTATGGATCTTTTCAATTAAAGGAATACATTCACAAAACCTAAGCCTCCTCGATGGATAGGAATCCCCAAGTAGAGGAGAGGAAAGACTTTAGTTTCCATACCCGTAGCTCGAGATAAGTCATTTGAAGGGTGACAAGCAGTTTTGGAGAGAATGAGATAGCTATTGTGATGATTGACACACAGACCCGACAACTCCTTAAATAAGTTGAGAGTTCTCATCAAAAGAGTGACTAAATGAACATTAGCCTTGTTTAAAAGAATAAGGTCATTTGCAAAACATAAACTAGTTAGAGAAACTTTCTTACATTTGGAGTGAAATCTAAAATTAGGGTCTGTTGAAGTGTTGTGCTTCAGTAACTGAGTGAGAACCTCCATACAAATTAGAAATAGGTAAGGGGATAGAGGATCCCCTTGCCTAAGACCTGTTTTGCCTTTAAACATCTCTGTGGGACTCCCATTTATCAAAATCCTATAGGAAATAGTAGAAATGCATTATTGAATCTACTTTATGAACCTTAGGGGAAAGTTCATTATCTTCATAGTTTTTAGTAGGGAATCCCAATTCACACTATCAAAAGCTTTCTATAAGTCAATTTTAATGGTGCAATTCTAGGGACTTCTCTTGCAATTATACCGTTTTAAAAGCTCCTGCACTATAAGGATATTGTCCCTATATCTTTGTTAGCCATAAATGCTCCTTGATTCTCGCTAATGAAAAATTTTAGGACCTCCTTCAACCTATTAGCCAAAATCTTGGCAATAATCTTGTAGAGGAAATTTGTGCACAAAATATTTCTGTAGTCACTCTAAGTATCTAGGCTAGAATTTTTAGGATCAGATAAAGAAAGGTCTTGTTTATTTATTTTAGTAAAACACCTTTTAGGAAGAACTCATGCACTATCTCCTTGACTATCCTCTCCAAACTATTCAAAGTTTTCTGATAGAAAAAGCCATTTAACGGTCAGGTCCTAGAGCTTTAAAACCATTCATGTTAAAGACAACCTTCTTAATTTCTTGATCTGTAACAGGTCTTATTAACCAAGCAACTTTATGATTAGGAATTTTAGTGGTTACAAACTGTCTAAGATCATAAACTAGCTCAGATGGGGTAGCTTCTGAGCCTAGTAGGTTTTTGTAGCAGATTATGGCTTTTTTAGCTAAGTCATCCTGTCCGAAAACTTCTTGTTGAGAAATATCCAGTTGGATATTTTCTAGATATGATTGACTTCTAAATAGTTAGGAGATCAGATCTAATATTAGAATTCAGATCTAATATTATGTACAGATATTAGGAGATTATGTAAAGATATTAGTTTCCTAGAATAGCCCTATCTATTTCTATATATACTTGTATCTATGTACTGATGTAAATTACGTGAAATACAAACAATATAGAAATTCTACACTTCCACTCCAGCTTCAGTTTTAATGGAGGAGATTCTGTTAGTATTCTTTTAAGTAAATATATAATTGAAGAAGAACTTAGTACATCTATCTCCATCTTTTATTCAATTAATTCTAGCTCTCTACTTTAATAAAAAAACATTGATTATCCACCACTTCCAAGTAATTCTTTAGAGCTTCCTTCTCTATTGTAGGTAGAGCACCATCTAAGGGATTTTTTGTCAGTGATTTTTGAATAAAAGAGAGTTTATCTCTAGTTATTTCAATCTCCTTAGAAAGATTCAGACCTCTCTTGCAATTAAGAATCTTCAGCTCCTATTTTATAGCCTTGAGTTTTTGGATACATATGTACTGCATAGTCCCATAGTATCTATGCTCTAATCCCTTCTCTATTGCTTCTTGAAATCCTTCCATGTTAACCAGAAAATTGTTAAATTTGAAAGGATGATGGACTCTGGAGGTAGTGAATAAGTTATCAATCTTTATAGGAGTATGGTCTGAGATGCCAAGGTCTAGGAATTTCGCAGTGCTTCTTGAAAAAGTATGTAGCCATTCCACATTTACCAAAACCCTATCCAATTTTTTCATGATGTGTCAAATAGAACTTTGCTTATTTGTCCAAGTAAACTTATGACCTTCAGATTTTTGATCAGTAAGTTCCACCTCTTGCATACAATTAAACATATCAGAGGAGTAGTTGAGTATATTACAATTACCTTTAGCCTCTGATCTGAACAAAGTGGAATTAAAATCCCCACACATCACCCAAGGGGAATTTACCGCAGTTTTAATCCTTCTTAGGTCATTCCAGAGTTTAGATCTTTGGAACAGAGTGTTGAATCCATAGACAAAGGTACGTAGCTAAGACCCAAGAATTTTCCATTTTAAAGTAAAGCTTACGGCTTGTTTGCTTTGACGGAATAGCTATGCTATTCCGTGCGTATTCCTATTCTATTTGTTAAGCTTGCGTTTGGTTAAAAATAAGCTAGGAATAACTAATCCTACAGAATATGCATTCCGTAATTTTGATGAATACCTAATACTATTCTTCACCTATCTTTTTCTATTCCACGAAAACCTATTCTTACGAAGACATTTTTATCCTTCGATGTCTTCACTTCTTCAACCCTCCCTTCCGAAGCTTCTTCTTCTCTTCTCCAGATTCACGCTTGAAGTCTTCTTCTCTTCTCCCCTCTACATCGCTTAAGTCGTCTTCTCTTCTCCAGATTCACGCTTGAAGTCACGGTTGAAGTCACGCTTGAGATAGATCTTGAAGTCTTCTTCTCTTCTCGTCTCTGTTTCTCTCTTGCCGGTTGCCTCTGAGTGAACGACTTGTGCACTTATTCTTCTTCTCAGGAAGGTCGAAGCCATCATCCAATCCGATTTCTTGATTTCGGGAATCTTTGGGTAAGCTTTCGAATTTCCAAAAGTCTTCAAATCAAATGCTGGAAATGTAACGCCCCAAAGTAGGGGTTAGAATATTAATGACATTTAGTACGAAATATGCTGACTATTGGAATATGTATTA
>JANKOE010000002.1:58737522-58759460 GCA_026284465.1 Erythroxylum citrifolium | reverse complement strand
TATTCAAGCTTTACTTGCTAAGAATTGGAGTTGCTCTATTAGGCATGTGCTTCGTGAAGGTAATTTTGCAGCAGATTATCTGGATAAATTGGGTCATGGCATTTCTTCAAATTTTCATGTTTGGGATGATATTCTTGAAGTCCTCTCCTTGATTATATAGGCTAATGCCTGTGGTATTTCTTTTATGAGGTAGTTTTAGTTTTCTCTTGGTTGTAACCAAAAAATAAAGGAAGGCCAAGGGTCCATGTTACCACTGTGTTGGCTAATATAGGGCGAATATGATAGGATGTCACAAAATCTTGGAGAAACAAAATGCTCTCATTTTAAACATGAAATGAATATTAGTGTGTATTGGAGCTACGTTGGTTAGGAGAAAATCCCTTTTAGAAACAAATGTAATGTATTGAAATATGAGGAGTAACACATTACTGTGTTGATGCTATATTTTGAGTCCTTCTCTCATTATTTATCAAATTCACCTTAAAATTTACAAAGAAGTCAAAATTTACATGTTCATTACCCATGTGGATATTTGAATTAAACAATAGTGATAGTAAATATTTGAAGTAGGGACTTCTTTTTATGAAGGTGCTTAAAACCTAACGAAAAATTTTGGAGAAGGGGACTTTGTTTTATAAAGGTGTCCAAAACTAAGAAATAAATTTTGCAAAGTGGATGTTCGGAATCATTTTAAACTATAAAGGCGTCTCGTCATCTTGTCCAGTTTAAAATCCTTCTAATGGATGAAGCCATAGTGATTACAATTTCAACTTTTATTAACTCTGATAAAGTTGCACTAAAGAATATCGCAGGGAAATTAACCCAAGTATTACCTTTTGTAAATAGAAAACATAAATACATTAGCCATCAAATTCCTTTTTATACTTCTACCATTAATATCATTTACAGAACTTCATAATTCAAAAACATCATGCTGAATTTTTTTTTTCCTTTGTTTATATTGCATCATATTTTTCAATACTTAAAAGTAACGTGTTGAAACGCATTCACATTGTGCTTATCAAAAGAGACCCCATTCCATTTAAAACGAACCAATTCTAAAACACATTCAGATCATACTTTACAAGATGATTTGGGACTAGCTAAGCTATAACAACATTCTGGTAAAATTTTCCAATCACACTTTCATGTTAATTATACTAACTTCGGAGTTATTGATGCCTCTATAACCATTAGACCTAACTTATGATCACATTAAAGTGGTATAATCATAGCAAAATTGAAAAGGCGAGCAGCACATTAAAGCACTATCATCACCCAAGAGCCTCTCACAATTCAAGATAATAAGTTAGAGAATGGGTAGGAGAAGAACTTACGAGGAGTTGATAATGGTAGTGAGAAGAGGATCTAACAAACGACGATGAGAAAAGGAGTTGATGAGCAATGGTGAAGAGAGAAGCTGACGAGCTTTAGTAAGGAGACGAGCAGTGAGCTTGGTGTAGGGAAAAGTGGACAACTAAGGCTCTTTTGGTTTCACTTTTTGTTGTTGTAGTTTTTAGAATTTATTTTTTGTTTTTAATTTATGTTTTTCTTTAAAATAAGAACAAAAACTTGTCTTGTTTTTAATGTCAATGTAATTATATTTTTATCGCTGATAATAATTACATGTTAGATAAAACTTAAAGATAAATTATTTTTAATTAAATAAATTTATTTTAATCTCTTTATACAATATTTATTAATAAATTATTAATAAAAATTATTTTATTTTATTAAAATAAATAATTTAAAATTAAAATTTGATTTTATTTGAAATTTAATATATTTCAAAGATATTTTTAATTTAATTTAATTTAATTACAAAAATTAAATAAATTATTAAGTAAAATTAAATTATTCATAATTCATATTAATTATTAATTATTAAATTAAATTATTCATAGTTCTTGTTAATAATTAATATATTAAATAGTTAAATAATAAATATTTAGTTGATAGTAAATCAAATTATGAAAAAATAAAAACAAAAAATAATTTTTTTTTACAATTTTCATAATTTTTGAAAACTAGAAGAAACAAAGATTAAAAATAGAAACCCAAGAACCTCAAACAAGCAAATTCTTTCACTGAATTTGAAAACAAAAAAGGAAAATCAAAATTAAAAATGAAAACAAACAGTTTTTTTTACTTAATTTAAAATAATATTAGAAAACTAGAAAGAAAAATGGAAACAAATAAGCCCTTAAGATTTTTTGTTTCTGTTTTTTTCTTTCAGTTTCTTTCGATTGTATTAATAGAATAAAATAAATTTTATTAATAATATTATATAAAAAATTAAAATAAATTTATCCAATTAAAAATAATTTATCTTTTTATCTAATTAATTATTATCACCGATAAAAATACAACTGCATTGACATTAATAACCACACAAATTTTTGTTTTTATTTGAAAGAAAAATAGAAACTAAAAGTCAAAAATGAAAACTAAAAACTACCACAAAAATAGAAGTGGAATCAAATGACCCCTAAATAAACAGGGTTTTTTACTAAATTTGAAAACGAAAATAAAAAATAAAAATAGGAAATAAACATGCCTTGAAATTAGGACACGGAGAAATTAGTAGTTCTTTAGTAATGTTTTCTTCTTATAAAATTTCGCTTCTTACTTGGTATTAATTTGTACATTTTGTGTACTAGCTGGTATGGTTTCAGTCAAATTAGTCAATGCCAGCCATTACTATTGTCTGGTATGATATTTTTCCTTTTAAGTACCATATTATGTACTAGTCAGAATACTACCATATTCAATTCTTTGGTTCTTATAATGAAATAAAATTAAAATATATGGATCGAATAAAGCTTTTAAGCTCAAAATAAGTCCAAAACTAAAATAAAATGTGGTTGTCTTATTAAACAAAGAGGGGCTTTCAGGATCTGAATTTTTTTTGTTTTTTGTTTTGACTCAATAGGAGAAGTACACAAAAATTAAGCAATAATACGGGAAAACACGACCCCTGAGCTATCTTCTAATAGAATAGAAGAGCAACCTTTAGGTAAATTTGGATACCAATAAATATCAAAAGTGAAATTCTTGCGTAGTTTGCTAAAGAAAGATACGATAGAGTTGAACAACCATAGGACTTGATAAAGATATCAGTAGGGCCACCCTTATTCCATCTAGCCCAAAGTCAATGGATTATGGATGATTTGATTAAGTTTAGGCTAAAGGGGAGCCCCAATGGCTCGACTACCTAATCAAAATGACATTGTTTAAGCCTTAAATTTAAAACAATATCATTTTGAAATTTTACCTAAACAAATATCATTTTGGATATTTCGCTCAGCCCACATATTCTCAAGATCAAGCCAGATTGGACCGATAATAGGTCTGTCCTGGCCCATTTTTTTTTTAAAAAGGAGAGATTTTATGTTTGACAATTAAGAAAAGTAATAGTTACTTTTATAATTTATAAATTACTATTTATAATATAATCACAATTTAACAACTTTTAATTAACTAATTAAAGTTGAAAACCATAATAATTTATTATATAATAGAGGCTATTAATTTGTTAGGTATTAGTTAATACATACTTTATGTATTTTGTTAGGTTTTTATTTTTTTATTTCATAATTTATAAGAGCTATAAAAAGTGATTTTTCACTATTGAAATATCTATGTATTTGATTAACTGTAGTTTCATCTATTTTATAATTTATAAAAATCATAAGTTTCAAATAATTTGATTTTATTTTTATGTAAAAATATAATTATTAAGAATTATAAAATTTTTTAACAATAAATATTTTTAGAATTGAAAATTATTTAATTACTAAAATTTCAATTCATAATTTTTTTAAGTTTTAGAAGTTTTCAATAAAAATTTGTTTAAAAAATAAGTTAAAAATTTATTATCAACGAATAAGTGTAATCAGAAGTAATATTAAAATTGTCTTATCACTAAATTTTTATTAAAAAAGATATCGCATTTGAAGCTTAGGCTAATAAACATATTTATTTTTAAAAATTTATAATAAAATTAATAAAAAATTATTTAAATTTTTAGTTTTTGAAATGATCTTTATTTTAAAAAATTATATCAATTTAAAATAAATTTAAATTCTTAAAATATTGATCACCAATTTATATTAATTAATAATTGCTAATAATGAAATCAATTTTCATCAATAATAAATTTATAATTTACATAAATTATAGACAAAATCGAAAGAATCATGAAACAAATAAAGTCTTTTCTAGTAAATAATATTATTTTAACATAAATTTAATTTCATATAATTTAAATATAATACATACCTATTTAAAATATAAATGTAAAATACCAAGTATAAATTCTATAATTTACTCGGCTGCAAAGCCAATCCCAAACCAGATAGTTCTTGGCCCAAAACCCTCGAAAAACCTTCACCGTCAGCTATGTCCGTGTCAGCAGCCGCCAGATCTCTTCTTCGATCCACCGCCATCAGAATCTCTCCGGCTGCAAGGCTTGCCTCCGGCAGTAGAACTAGAGTTGGAACCGGAAGCAGACCTGCTGCCTCTCCATTTGGCATCTCTAAACAGAGCTCACTATCTCATCGCATTTTCAGGTGAAACAAAATCTGAACAATTCGTCTTTCTTCTCTTTTTCATCGATGTTCAGAGCCTGGCACAAAACTTGAAGTTTGATTATGGATGTTTTTACTGTTTTTTTATTGGGTTTCGAAGGTCACCGGTTGAACTGAGCTGCTGCGTGGAAACAATGATTCCATATCACACGGCCACTGCATCTGCATTGCTAACTTCGATGCTCTCCGTCTCTCCCCGTAGCTATGGTTGGACTCCTGAAGGTTAATCTTAGCATCCATTACCCTTTATGTGCATGGAGATCCTTTGATTATATGTGGATGTCTCATTTTGTTTTATGGGGCTTGATATTGAATAGGTGGCTGAGAAATAAGTAAAGGTGATTGATTCGTTTTTTGATGATTGAGGATGGTTTTCTTGTTAGTAGTTACACGTAAGTCCACTGCGATTGTCAAGCTGCGATCTTCATTGTTTTGATTTCTTTTGTTGTGCGGCTGGTTTGCATACTGAATTAATAAAACTTGAAACTTAAAGAATGAAAAGCAAAATGCTTTCAAATTAAGAACCAAGTATTCCACATCGGAGCATGTGGACATCTTAGCATTATGGTACTCAAAAGTATAGAATCATTTGTTTTTTATTAAATGCTTTCTGTGCTTACATTCTTCTGATTTACTAACGTAAGACAGAAAGAGTATACATCTATGATTTGATAGAAGACATGCAATGTAAATTAGAGCTGTTATATACTGTAAATTAGAGCTATTTAACTTTAAATAAGCTTTATATTTGCTGAATTTCGTATTTAAGATAAAAACAACGTATGTTTACGAACAACTCCTAGGGTTTGTTATAAGAATTAGGAATCACCCGTAATATTTGAAACAAATTAGTCTATCAAATCAATTGAATTGGTTTATGGTGTCACTTTTAGGTTTCAAATATTACTTCAACATCTAGAATCAATCTCAGAAAGAAAGCATCACATCCCAAACTTAAAATTGAGAATTTCTGAAAAATCTAATTCTTTTCTTCCTTAATAGATCATAATATTAAAATCGTAGAGAAGTTACTATTAAAGAAAACAATCCCTAAACTATTACAGAAAAATAATGAACTAAACGGATATAACATGCTAATGCTTAAGTTAATCTCCTTCTTGTGCATCTATACGTGTGAAGGCCACTTATTTTGTATTTTTTATATTATATCAAACTAATATTCTGATAATTTAGAACTCTTTTTGACTTAGGTGTCTAGAGAAGCATTGCAGGCCTAGGGTTGAGTAGTTGGTCCATAACAGGAAGATCTTGAGCCCTAAAACCGTTGTGCTGTAAACATAGATTATCTCTGCATCAAGATTTTGGGTTTATTTCTCTCGTTAGTCTGAGCTCTCTCTACATTGGCCCTTGATAAATAAAAAATATATTCTTCTTCTTCCTTTTGTAGGGAAATCCAAGCCTAGATGAAGACCAGGCCACAAAAGATGGACTGATGTAATTTCTTTTTTGTTAAATATTAGAATTATTGGGATGTCTTAGCTGGTTTTCTGAGGACATTTTAGAGATGTATTCCAAGTTAATTACTCTCTTATAGCTTCATGGTGATTGACTTTTGTTCCCAAATAATCTCAATTATTCGTCCTACATTGGTAGAAATTAATAAAATTTCCGTATGCTTTTTTTAAGTACTAGGGAACCATTAGATCAGATCGTGCTATACTTTTTACTTTTAGAATGATGAATGAGAAGAGGGCCCTGTATGGTTCAAGCGTCTTGAAAATAGATAATATGAACTTGAAAGGTTTTCTGTATACCATTTTTCATTTTGAATGGTTCTTGTTGAGTTGATATTAAAAAGTTTTTTTTTGTTAAATGATATTAAAAAGTTTGACCAAAACAACATTGCACTGTTGACATAAACATAAATCAGGTCGTGTTTCTGTATATTGATTTCATTACAATCCTATGCTAAAATTTGTTGTACTCGCTCAGATTGCAACGATGATGTATGATGAAAGTCAAGAGGGTTCGAGCAAAGTATTTGTACATGCACTCTGAGAAGGTAGAGAAATAAAGTACATATTAGGGTTTAGATGCTTCTTGATGTTACTGAGCTAGCAAGTGGTGATTCTCACTATATGAGAAGTTCCATTGAAGTTGTCCTAAGTTGGCATGTTGAACGTGGTTTTTATCAATAAACACCCCAATAAAGAGTTGGTATTAATACATGACGACTTGAAATAGGCCTAGGTTTTGACCCATACTTAATTTTGTAGACCCCGATTAGCATATTAAAGACTGATGAAATAGCTTGTTTTGCTTCTGCATATATGTTTCCAGTTTATATTTTGATCTTTTTTGTTTTGTAATATTTTCTGATTAGGTCCCTGATTGATTCTTATTGGCTTTGTTTGGTCTGGGGAATATCTCAGGATGCCGCCGCACTGTTATTTATATATCTAACTAACAATATACTTAGAAGGTATATTAGTAACACATTTGTACTATCTTTCCTTTATGTTGTAGATGGATGATTTTATATTTGCGGTGTCTTGCACGTAGTAGTTTCATGGATTACAATGGAAATGACTTGCTTGAAGCTTGAACTTCGTTGTGGAATTAAAATCCCACAGTCTGCAAGCATCTGGAAGTAGGTATATTGTTGCAAACAGTTACAGTTTTGTAATTTTAAATGTTGATTATGGTCCCATCTGGAGGATATTTTGTCATTGCAAGAGATGGGTTTTCCTAATGGCAAATGTGTTTTGAGCCAAGCTTAGGCACTGGAAAGTGTCGATTGAAAAAATCTGGATTGATCCCCGACTTGATCTGGTATGCTAGTCAGACTGCTTTAATGAGCTGTATCAGGTGCGTGAAATAGGTGGGAATTTGATAGAATGGTATTTGGCCCATGGCATCTTTTACCATTATGAACAGCTTTGCTGCTCGTAGTAGACCACGTCTTTTGATAAAATTGACAGTTTCAGCTGGATTGAACTTTCTAATGCAAGTTTTAAGCCTCCTGGGATTGAAAAAAAAAACCTCCAAGTAGTAAGGGAATAGTTCTCAACTTATGAGTCAATTGTTAAGTAGACACTATAGTTATTATCTGACAAGCACCCGATTAAACAACAAACAGAGCAAAACAATCGTCAGCCTTTCTATTCCTGAAGTATCACTAAGATGCCACCCTGTAATACTTCCAAAAAAATGCAATTACTCTTCAGCAGGATGAGGAACTGTCACCATTTCATACTCGACAAGGGACGGATTAATAGCTATCCTTTACAACAAATTTAGAATATCAATCTTTGCATCTCAAATGATGACAATGGTGTCTGGCTTCATCAAATCAACTGCACGAGACAAAGGCATCGTAATGATCATTATACTACAATGCAACATAAGGTTATTTAATAAATCTTCTTATTCTCAAGTTGGAAATGGATAATTGGTGAAATTGGCAACAGAATCTACATGTTATTTGTTTCCAACACCACAGTCATTGAAGAATAAAACCAAAAGAATAGTATGGAATACAAAAATCCGAAAAAAAGGAAAGTGATCATCATGGAACTAGGATCTGCAGCTTTATAGAGTTAGCTTCCAGTCTAGCATTGGAAACGAAAGATGCGGTTTCGTGATGACATAGAAACAAAAGAAAGAAGCTTACATCGTCACTGGCGTACTAAGACTCGAGGTTTTATAAAACATAACAAGCTAAAGAGAAACAAAACTAGGATCATTGAATATTGAAACAGTGCAGTTCTCCTGCCACAGTTCAGACAAAAAAAGGCACATGTTCTTCGGATAAACACCAGCGCTGTAAAACATGAAATGACACTGCAACAAGAAACGACGACTTTTGCGTCCTAATCTAAAGTTAAAGACGAATCCGGCAAAACCCAACTCAAAATATACTCATTTGTGCCCTACACCTAAAAGTTGATTGTAGTTTATTGACATACTTATTGAAAGATACTTCTTATTTTATACATATTCAAATGTATACGGTAAAGTCTAAGTGATAAATATGCATTACAAATAAAATTATGATAAGATCGTAATTATGAGATTCATATTGTATCTATTTATTATTTTTAAATTGTTCTTAGTCATTATTTTATTAAGACTGAACATTAATAGAGCGTAAAATAACTACATGTTATATTTCTTCTTTATAAAAGTAGTCGATCTTATAGTATTGAAATACTTAAACAAATGTGTAGGGACTTACTAGAGAAGAAATTCATTGAACTAACCCCATATGAGAAGTGACATTACTTGTATGTCTATAAAATTCTCATCATGGTGATCACATAAGTGATCATTTGACTTGAGAACTCTAAAGTATCTCGTATAGAGATTGCTATTTTTTGATACTATATTTTATGACCTATTCTAGTTAAAGGAGCTCAATTAGTAGTCATTTGATATAATTTAAACTATACGGAAGTAGATGAGTGGGATTCATTACCTTAAAGTGATTAGAGAGAATGTTCCATTATTTGTATTGATTCGAGAAATTTTTAGCCTAAATAGAATGGCACTTTAAAAATAATTTTAAAATGTCATTAATTGAATCAATTGCTAATGATGCAGAACTAGCGTGAATGGACTCAAATAGAGTAGACATTAATTATATGCTCTATATTTAAACGAAACATCGTATGATAAAAAGATTAAATTATACGAAAAAATTATGCATAAGAAAGTTAGTCAAAACTACTTTAACATTCTTAAATATTTGGATGGTCATTATGTGTTGTTGACACTAATCTTAATATAGAAATGTAAATTATTTAATTAGAAAATTAAATTTATTTAATCCTAAAGAAGATTTAGAATTATAATTTATATCTATTTCAAATATATTTGGGAACCTATTGAGTCACATACAAAGAGCGAATTAAAGAAAGAAAAGGTTTGTTAATCAAGTTGAACTCTATTGTAAAGTTTGAGAAACTTTATGATTAAATATGAGATACTTAATAAATAAAGATCAATATGATATATTGAAACTTACTTAGGTACAATTAGTATTTAATTAGAATTAATTGTAATTCTAGCTAAAGTTTAATTCAAATAGAATTTTATTTCAGTTAAATTATCAAAATATCCAAAATCTATTATAAATAGGCTTAGACTTCAAGAGAGTTAACACTTCTTACCTGTACCTCCCTACAATAGTTGTACAGTTCTTTCAATATGTTTCGTGGCTATTATTAAAAGCATTGACGGAGCTATGTATATCCCCCCTTTCCAAATTTTTTTAAAAAATTACTTATATAATTACAATTTTTAAAATTATAAATATAAGTGGCCTCCCTTTAAAAAAAAATCCCTACCTTTAAAAATTTCGGCCCCCCCTTAAAGTTGAGTCTGGCTCCGTCCCTGATTAAAAGCCAAATACTGGTACGAATATGGTGGTTGAGATGAGTTAGTTTCACAACGATTCAAGGGAAATGATAAGAAAAGAATTAAGCTTCACAATAAGGTATGAATTAAGATCTATGCTTTGTTATGTTTTATATATTAATCATTTTATATAATTTAAGTGATCTTAGCTATCGAAAAATCATATAAAAAAGGTTTTGTAATTATTTTGTTGCATGCGGGATCAAATCCTACAACAATTTCCAAGTAAAATAATCAAAAGGATAGAATCATATACTGGAGAGCAATAGTCGCCTAATAAAATCACAAGCAAGTAACAATAAAAACATGAAAAACAAAAAAAATCGACATAAAAATCTAACCTTCCCTGTAATATACACGTGATTGTGTTTGTTTAAACAACAAAAGTGCATAACAAATAACAGAACGATCAAAAGTGTGTATAAATTTAAGCATATAGAGTGGACATTAAAATAAAGTTAAGACCTTGATTGTTGCGTATGGTGAAGAGGACGGTACCGATATCATCATTGATAAGACACTCGTAGATGTGGGAGTTATGGAGACCCCATGAGGGGCCTCTTTCCTTTGGCAAGACAGGAGGAATGCAAGGCCTTAGTAATGAAAGTGTCGGCATTAACGCCAAGCTTTAGCTTATCCATTTTTTTGAAAATTAAACAATTCATTAATATATCAAACATTATACTTCAATTTCAATAATTATAGTAATTGCAAATTATACTACAACAAAGCTACTTTGGAAAAATACTTAAAAGACTGGCCATTAATCAGTTTAAGGAACACGTGCATTCTTGCTACATAAAATATGGACATTTACACTCTTGATACATGCACCATCATCAGTAGTTCATCACATTCCTTCTTAGTGCTTTCTCTATCGATGGTTAATAGTTGATCGCATATGTGGTATTGTTTTTGTTGCTTTTGTAATGGTTTTGGAATTGGCGAATTTCTCCTTAGTTTTTGCCATTTCCATGAATGCATGTTGAGGTTCGTATATGTGATGTATTTACATTTTAGTACCTTAGAATCATAGTCTCTAATTGCTAGAGGTAATAAGATCTAGCTAAATATGTAGTTGGCAGGCAATGACTTTCGATATGAAGGTGATGAGTTGGTTACATGAATTCACCTGTATGGGGTTAGATCTAAATAACATTTGATTCCTTTCCCTCTATATATAGTATGTTGCAGCTCCTAAGCAATCTTGAATAAATTATTGTCCCTTTTAGTTCTATAGTGATGAATAATAGCCCACTACAGTATTTGTGATATAATAAAGTAGGGGGTAGGAAGTGTCAAACTTGTAAAGAATAGTCCTCGACAATTGGTTTGAGTAGTTGCAATAAAAAAAACAGGCGATTCACGCTTTCAAGTACCTCTTTACATATTAGGCAATTCCTATTCAAGATTGAGAATTTTAGCATATCTCTAGTTCCTAGTATGTTATGAGCCACTAGCCATAAGACAAATAAGTGGGAGGGGAATATTACTGAATCCTAGATCAGTTTGTGGGTTGGCATTATAGGTAGGGACTGTTACAAGAGTTCTTTACAATATTGAGTTGTGAATCTTGAAGATTTGTCTAGAGTTCAAATGACTAAATCCTATAAGTTTGAGTCACGAGTAATTCCAACAATTATTTTGTTGACTTCCTATCATCCTCTAGCTAATTGAGATGGACAAAATCAAGAGTTATTCCTAATGAGAGTCTAGACCTTAACACTGGAAGGTACTAAATTTCTAAGTAATTGAATCTCATGTACTCTATAAAAAGGGCCACTGATATTATCTTGTTAAAACTCTTTTTGATTAAGATTGATTTTAAGAAAAGTGAGGTACACTTCTCTCCTTATTATAACCAAAAGACCTAATATTTTTTCTTGAGCGATGAGCTCTTAGCAATTCATTCTCAGGATCCAAATAGAGTCTCTTTTTGGTAAAATGAATTTCCTCTTAGTATCTAGGCTTTTATCATCCATAAGAGCCATATAAAAAGTTTTTAACTTGTCTTTTACTATCTCCAACTTTCTTAAACACTTAAATTGTTCAAATCCTTAGATATAGGAATCCACACGCTCCTTCAAAATCTTATGAAATCCTTAATGCTTGAACAAAAAGTTAGAAAATCTGAAGGGGGTAAGCCTTGTTGTAGCATTGAATAGATTATAGACCTTAATTGGGAAATGATTAGATATTAATGGGTTGTTAAAAAATTAACTTGCTTCTTTAAAATTTAGTTATCCAATCCTAATTCACTAAAGCTTGAGCTAGATTCCATCTAAGGAACCATTTTCCCTACTATTTATTAGACCAAGTAAAATTATTTCCTTTATAATTAAAATCTTCTAACACTAGTGATCCTATATAGGTCTTAAAATCTAAGTAAGGAACCCTAGAGCTTAACCCCTTTCAGAATTAATGCAATTAAACTATTTAATGATTAGCTATGAGATTTGTTTACTAGGAGTTGTTATAAAGATCCTGTCGTAGGGATTTCCTTTGGAAAGTATGGTTAGCAACATTAATAAGAAGATTCTGATGCTGCAGGGATTTGTTTACTAGGAGTTGTTAAGTGTATGGCTTGATCATTGGAGCAGAGACTAATAACCTCTATACATTTAGGTTTATAACATACAATCATCCTCCCATTGTTATGAGAGATATGATAGGTGATTATTTCCCAGTTATTCTTAATAAACCATAGATTTTTACAATTTGTCTCCTAAATTTTATTTTCTAAAAGGCCATAAATGAAAGGCTTTATTGATTTGAGATAATCATTAATAGATTGTTGCTTTTTCTAAATCTCTATTAAAGCCCCTCATATTCCACGCTAACATGGATATAGAAGGATCATGAAGGGGGTTTGAACCTTTTACTCTCTGTTCTACTTGACCTCCTTATTGTAAGAGTGAAGGATTCAGGTGAATTGCTAACTTCATCTCTTATAGAGGTAGCTTCTTTATTCTAATCCAGTGGTTTATCTTAAAAATTCATAATAGGAGCTTAATTATTGATTTTAATAGTTTCAGCAGCTTGAGTTCTTGAGGGATCATTCATTAGATCCCTTGTGTCATTTCCATTAAAAACAATAACCTCTTCTCTTAAAACTTGGGGCAGGACCCTCTTAGGAGTTTTTTTTCTTCTATTTATTGTGTCCTTCCTTGGTTGAAGCTTCTATAGTATTCCTACTTTTCACCTTAAGCTCCTCATGATCACTCCTTTTTAAGTCCCTTCCTGTAGATCTCCATTCAGTTGATTTTTTCACCTGTGGACTTCATAAATAAGTGATATTGATTCCTTAAGATTTCTATGGTGGTCTATCTTATTGAGCTTTAGTACATTTGGAAGCTCCCTATTCACTTTAGTTTCTATGCTGATCATTGCAAAACCAATTCTTCCAATGGCTATTATATTCTGATCCATAATAGAGGGTTACTACGAAAGCTAGCTAGGTAACTTAGGCATACAGTGCTATAATATTCTAATGGAATATTGTAAAATTATACCATGGTGAGGATTGTTTTAAACTTGGACTTGTCAAGACCCATTCTTGTTTCCATTGGATTTAAAGGATGATGGTACAATTGCAATGCTTAGGACCAAGTTTAATGACATTGTTAGTTAGTGTTTCTGAGCTAAAAGAGAACAAAAAGAAGTCCTCTTGGTTGATGAGAACTTTTAAAGGTCAAACTCACTCCACTAGCTTTCAGCCCAAGCTCTAACTATTAGATATTTAGGCCTCTTATCTATATTAACAAATAATTGTGTTTATCCGTCCAGAATCTCCTACTTGGATAATTTTATAATAGGGGATATAAATCCACTAATGGCACTAGGATACTGAGGAATAAAAGATATCTTAAAGTTAGGGGAAATGCCACCCATTACTTGAGACCATGACCTTTTGGTAGTAGACCCTTTAGTCATAGTTTGCACATCATTAATACAAGAAGCTTGTAATATAGAGGGAAAGGAAAGGGAGGGAAGGATATGATGGAGACACAAAAGTAAGAACTAATTGGTGGAAGATTGGAGAAGAAGGTGTTCGAGGCAAAAGGGAGCAAAAGATAAGACAATGGCTAGGGATTGAGGGGGCAGGAAGGCTTGGAGTTTCCAAAAAATGGAAAAAAAGGTAAAGGGAAAAAATTCCATAAAAAAGGTTGGACTAATCAAGGCTTGATAAGGAGTGAGACATTTACTTAAAGAGGTAAAACAGTAGGGTATAGAGGAGCAAAATTTGAATTACCTTTTTCGAAAATAGTAACTAGTAAAACAAAAGGAAAAAAAATCTAGGGATAAAGATAACAATTCCCCTAAGTTAAAGTTCGTTTAGAATGGGCTTGAAATTGTAGAAGCAAGAATCGAGAGTACTACAGCTAGAAAAAAGAATGCAATGAAATAGTGGAGAAAGGAAAAGAAGGAGAGCTTAAGGAGAGTAACGTAAGAGCAGTAAAAGGACTAATCAAAGAGGCTTCCAATGGTCAAATATATCACACTTTCATTTGACTTTTCACCAACTACTTTTATAGACAATACTTGACATAGTTAATCAAGGAATTCAATGAAATTAAATTTTACATCTAGGAAGAAAGAAGAACCAATTTGTAGATATGCTAGAAACTTTTCTTGCATTGACTAAAATGAATAAAGGACTCAAGCTTAAACCTTTAAAAATTGAAAATAAAGAAGAATAAGCTTACTCTTTAGTTGTTAAAGAACACTTTATACTTTGGTACATAGGAATGAAGTGTAATCCTTATTCATCCTCTCATTAGATTTTAGATGGGATAACTAGTAAAAAGGAGCTTGGGATATAAGTTAAAGAAATTTCAAAGTTAGACAAACCTAAGGTGCTTTAAAAACACATATTTAATTGGTAGTTAAGTTGCATTTCAAATTATTTATTTTTTATTCCTAATATATTTGTAAAACATAAAATATTTTTTTCTAGAAAAGAAAGGAATTGCATTAAGCTTGTTCCTTAAATGGATACAAGGAGATCAAGTGCAAAAATCATAATACCATACTTACTATAAAGATCTAACAACCAAACAACCTAACTTTAAACATTTCTTAAAGGTACAATGTTACAAACCATCTAAATTAAAGGGAATAAGAGTTCACTTGAGTTTTCTCACAGGTCACCATGCTTTACTCCTTGAAGCCTTAAGGATCTCTCCAGTGGAGTTGTTTTCTTATCATTGGGGGAATGCCAAATTACTGTTAGACAATTGGAACTTGATTGTTTGCCATTTGCCTTTTTCATTAAACATTCCACCTTAGTATTAGGGTTTAGTTTATGTTTGTTTTGGCTTTCTTAGAAATCAGAACCTTTGTTCTTGAATGTGTTAGAATCGATAGTGCAGTTGGAAAAAATTATTATTCCTTTCGTTCCATATTATGTATGTGATATATTTGAATGCAATCTTAAACATTCAGCCTCACTTTTGTTCCTTTGCTTAAACCTAGATGCCTAATCAATGATTTATTTCCAATATTTGTAGTTACAATAGGTGTTATGTATATGACAAATTGAAGGCCAAGTAATTTTCATAAAGTTATAGTTGACAAAGATATAATATAAGCTTTTAGAGAGGTTGTTGTATAAGGGTAATCCAAGTAATTGAATGAACCACACAACAACCTATCTTTTGAATTAAACTATCTTTTGACAACTAGCCATGAAAGATGCTTTAGATAAGTTGTAGTTATTTAACATTATTTCTAACCAAGAAAGTGTGGTCTTTGACTTCATAAAGATGCCATTGCATGTTTTATTAGTGAACTAACATAAGTTATGGGTTAACTAGATGACTTCATCCATATCTGTATTAGGATGATAGCTTGGAAAATTATCTATTATGTTTGAGCAACTAATTCCATAGTGATTAGGCCATAACTATGTGTTCTCTTTAGTCAGAAGCTTAAATTTAGAGGAAGCTAGGAATCTAAGCATCATATTGGCAACAAATGGAAGGAGATATAAAGGCCTAAAGGATGTCAATAGTCATACCAAAGCTAGGTATCTTTACCATTTCTAGTTATAAACTTTATTTGATTAGCTAGCTTATCCCTTAGTTTGAGCATCTATTATATGGTCTAAAACATAACAATGTTGGGAGCCATTATACAAAGACTAAGGTCTTTTATGAATTAGATGTGTACCCATTTAACCATAATTATTTTTTTATAAATGAAGAGCTTTTATATTCTTTTTGCAAGTAGCATATTTTTATGATTGCAACTAATTTAATCCCAATTCTCTTTGGTCCTTTGTCAAGCACACTTCCATCGACTTGATTTTGTCATTAAAGAGTTGCACATATTCTTAGTCTATAGATACTTCTTCAGAATTCTTTCAATGATTTTAGTAAATTTTAAAAAAAGAAATAGACGACTAGTCTAATAGATCTTTACGCTACACAAAATTCCCTTTGTAAGTAGTAGTCTTCTTGCAAAGGAAAAATACTTATTAGACCAACATCCAATTATTCTATTGATGGCATCAAATAAGGGTAAGCAATCTTGATAACTATGTATCAAAGTTATAATAGAGATGCCCTAAAATTTAAAAGGGAATGTATGCTTTGAATTCCTAAGTTTTAAGTAACTTCTTCAATAAATTGCATTAGAATAGTAAAAGCTATTAAGTTGCTTTTCTCCTTATTAATTTTAATCCTTAAAAGATTTTGAAACATGTAAAGGGAGTTAAGCAGTAAATTAATAGAGGCATGATTAGCTTTGCAAAACAAAAGAACATCAGCAGCTAAGGTGAAGTTGAAAAGATGGGGTTTCCTACACTTGTAATGAAACTACTAGTTTTTGGAATTACTGATGGAATTACTGATGTTACTCTTGATGATTCTCAAGAGAGTCTCGATACAAAGACTGAATAGGTAGGTGGAGAGGAGGTCCCCTTACCTCAATCCTTTAACTCCTTTTATAGCTTTTTTTAGGATAACCATTTATAGGAATATTGAAGGAGGTGGTTGTGACAAATTGGTGAATCTAGATTATAAACAATGGTGGGAAGCCAAAGCTTCAAAAACCTTAAGCAAAAGCACCCATTTAATTGAGTTTACTTTTAAAGCATAACTTTTAATGTTGTTATCCCTGTGGTAATTCTTGAAGAGATCTTAAGATATTAAGATATTATCACCAATGCTTATTCTCGTAATGAATGCTCTTTGTCAAGGATCTATTATAGACCGTAGAATGGTTTCGAGTTTGTAAGCTATCATCTTGGAAATGATTTTAAATTACATTACAATATAAAATTGGCCTATAATCTTGAAGTATTGAAGCATTTTTAGTTTTTGGGACGAGGTAAATAAATATTATGTTGAACTCTATGAGTGACTTTCAAGAGAAGAAAAATTCTAGAATAACCTTAGTGGCTATATCCACTACTCTGCTCCAGGTATTTTAAAAAAATAGACATTAAGGCCTTCAAGTCTAGAGGCTTTATTAGCTTCCAATCTAAAGAAGGCATCCTTTACATCATGGCTTTGGAAAGGAGTCATCAAGAGTGATGCTTATCTTTATGTTATTAGCATAGTCTTTAATGTTAATATTCAATGTTGTAGGAGTTGTGGATTTGTCAAGGGTTTTTTAGGTGTAGTAGAATGTTATCTTTCTGAGGTCTTTATGTGTGAATTAGTGGATACCATCTTTATTTATGAGGTGACATATTCTATATTTATTTATATTAATGATGATGGTATTTTGAATTTTTTATGTTATCATCTCTTTCTTAGAGTCATTGGACCCTTGATCTTTGCCTCAATAAAGAATTATGGTTTTTGAGAGTTGTGACAAATTCATTGAGAGCTTTTTGTTCTTCCATTATTAGTTGCTTGTCTCCTAGATTAGTTGCTACTTAGTTCTATAGAACAATAAGCTTTTCTCTAGTCTTCTCAATTACCTCAGTTGTTTCTCTCCTTGCTGCTACTTTAAGATTCTTAATTTTATTATTAATAGTCTTGATCTTGAAGCTAAATTTTAAGGACATATAACCCATCACTTGGCTTTCCATACATATAGTTACTAATGCATTGTAATCTGGGTATGAACCATGTAATTGTTAAATCTAAATAAGTATCTTTTAGTAGAGCCAAGAGCATTAGGAGATACTTTAATTAACAAGTTTTTAGACATTATAACAATAATAAAACTATTTTTGATTGAATATCTCTCTAGAACCAGCTTCCCTCATTTCCAATCAAAATAACTGTTGAATTTCCTTTTAAAGTTAATGGTAAAAAAAATATTCACTCTTCCCACCTAACTACACTTGGTCTTTTTCTTATCTTTTTAATATGGATTTTGCAACTAGATCTTACCTAGCTCCTACACTAGTCTCTCTAGCTTCTTTATCTAAGCTCAAATCCACTACCATCAGTAGTAAACTACATCCCTCTGAGTTTCTAAAAAACCTGCCATCCCATACTCGCACTAATGCTGCTAACATACATCCTCTCCATTCTAGGATAAGCTCTAGCTCTCAAAATCTGGATGTAGTGAAAGATCCATCCTTTGGTCCAGTGCTCCCTAAAACTTAGAGCAAGGTAGGTAGTGAACACTCTCTATACATTAAGTTTCATTTGATTCCTTAGACTCCACCTCCAAGATATCCTTTAGTAGTGTCCCCTTCTTTAAAGCTACTATAAGCTACAACTGCCTACTGGTCTTGTACGATTGTAGGATTCTACCAAGATAAAAGAGCATCTTTTCAACAGATGTAGAGATTCTACGTAGATAAAAGAGCACCTTTTCAATATATGTAGAAATGGGCTCTCATTATATACGGGAACTCTAGCCTAAAGAACATAATGGTTACAAATGAAGATTAATTCCTCTTTAAATTTTTTAATATGTAGAAGATGTATGAAACTCTTGAGTAGGGGCCCTGGCATTTTTGTGGTAAACCACTTCTTTTTTAAAGATGGAGACTTTGATGTGTCTTCGATAAAAAGAGCATGAGCTTAATCCCAATATATGTATAGTTTCACAATGTTTCATTGGAATATTAGACCACATTAGGCCTCAATTATTTAACTAGCTCCATGGGCAAACCCTTATGCCTTCATGAGCATATAATAGGCATTAAAAGGATTGACTTCACTAAAGTGTATATTAAACTTAAAGTACAAAAGGAACTATTAGAAACCTTAAAGATATTAAGACTGGTAAAGGAAGACAAGCTTAAGGAGGTGGGAACTAAAATTACCTAGCCCTGGATACCAGACACACAACAAGAAGCTAGTATTTGGAAGCCTATTAGAAGGATCTTTACATTAAGAACATTCAGAAGCTAACGGAAATTAATGTGGTTCCTTTAGTTAAAGACTCTAATAAAGGAAATACGAACTCCTTAACAGAAGAATGCCCCAGCTTACCTAATTAAGTTATTCCCAAAGATCTCAAAGAAGATCTAGTTGTAACAACATCTCCTTAAAGTGAGACACCTGACATAACTTAAATAGTGGTACCTAATGTGACCAAGGTTTATAGACGACAATAAGAATTTATAAACCATACAAAATGACATGAAATGCAAACATCTACTCAAATTAAGTATCATTCCCCTCCATTTAGCACTAATCAAGGGGAAGAAGCCACTTTTATAATAGTTAAAAGATACTCTAAGAGGAAGAAAAAAACTATATTATTCCAAACTATCTAATTAATCTCCCTTAACCTAGAATGTTAGAGGTTTAAATGACCATAATAAATAGCAAGCCTTGTATAACATGCTCCTCTAGGAGAAACCTCTTTTAATAGGTCTTTTAGAGAACAAAATAAAAGCCAACTCCTTTTAGCAAGGATTATGGTTTTTTTTAAATAAATTGATGGGTGATCTCTAATCACCATTGTCAATGTAATGGAAGAATCATTGTAGTTTTTCATCCCTTCTTTATAAGGGTTGATAATAGTAAGATTTCTAATCAATTTCTCTATATTTTAATTACTCTTTCGTAAACTAACACCTTTGTAGAAGTTACTTTTTATGTACGCATGTAATTTGGCTCATCAATGATTCTCCTTATAGAAGGATATTTAGGAACTAGGAACCTTGTATTATTATAAGAGATTCAATAGTATACTTTACTTTACATTAGGCTGAAAGGTATAATGCCTAAACCTCTTAAGATGGTAATTTTAGAAACTATTTTGTTGACACCGACTTAGATTACCTGATATGTAAAGGACACTAATTCACTTGTTAATGCAGACTGGATCTCTAAAGCACAAATATATAATATGCAAAAAATTATCAAAACATTAATTTTTAAACTATAATTATATGTCATCATCATAATTTTTATTAAATTCTACATATACAAAATTGTACTTACTCTCATAAGGAAGAAGTTAGATAGGGAACTAGATAATAAAAAGTGGTTGTCAAAGTTCTTTAAGAGCAAAGCACTCATTATGAATCCAATGTTCTCATTTCACTCCCTTATCATCATTTAAGATATATTCAACAAGTTTAGGGGATAGTTTTTATTCATATTTAATAATTTTTAACAAATGATAAAGGTTTTTAATGAGGCTATTTTTAGAGATATGGCTCATTCTTTACATAGTCATAAAGATTTTATTTATCTTAAAAGGTTGCACTTGATTAAACAGGAGCTAAAGAAGGTTAAATCGAAGAGAACTACAAATAATGGGCTTAATGTTTCCAATCCTATTTATGTTGATAAAGGAAGAGAAGTTACCTATTAATTCACACACTAATACCTATTAATTCATACACTAAGGGTATAATGATCCATACTTCTTTATTAAAGTAGAGAGTTAGGGTTTATGGGATAAAGGAAAGGGAAAGAAACACTAGATTCTTCCATAATTCCATAGTGGCAAGAAGAAAATATAATAAAATAAGCTCTTTTACCAAGTGAAATAGGGTAGTTGTCTCTTCTCAAATGGAGATAAAGGAGGAAGTTTTTAACTTCTTCAAAAACTCTCTTAGTATGTCAGCTTCTAGTAATTCTTTAGAGAAAATCCTTAGCTCTTTCATTAATAACCAATTGAAGTAAGACAGGATAAAGTTTATCATCATTCCCTTTAATGCATAAGATGTAGAAGGGCTAGTGTTCTAAAAACCTAAATTAGTATTCTAAAAAGCTTGGTCTTTAGTAAGGAAATTGTTTACAAAAGTAGTACTATAGTTATTTAAGAAAGGTAAGCTCTTGAAAGAGATCAATTGTTGGGCCCCGAACCTTTTTGATTAATTGAGAAATTGTTCATGGCTATTCATGTATAAAGAAAGAGGAATTTATGAAATTGAAATTGAAATGGAAAATATGGTTTCGGTCTAAGATGGATTTTATGTGATATATTAAAAGTTAAATTGAATGACAAATTGAAGAATTGAGTTTTGGTATGTTTTGCCCGCCCATGTCCGTCAAACGGACATGGAAGTCCGTTTAACGGACAGGTTCGGGTGAAATAGACAGCTTGGCCTGTTCATGTCCGCTAAGCGGACACGCATGCCCGTTTAACGGATAGTCTCGGGTGAAATTGACCTTCTAAGCTCGATGTATGTCCGCTAAACGGACACGCATGTCCGTTTAACGGACATTCATGGAAAAGAGTTATGCAAGGAATTTTAATGAATTTTGAGGATTGATGGATTAATTATCTTCCTTTGTGGAATTAATTGACATATTAATGTGCCTAAGGTAAGGTGTCATAAAATTAGGTGGCATGATTTAATGGGATTCAATTATTGTATTTTGTGGAATTAATTAGCATGTTAAGAAAATTTAATTAACATGTTAATTAAAGTAAGACCATATGGCATGGACTAAGATGAATTAAGGTGGTAAATAGCATTAGGGGCAAGATTGGAAGGTCACTAGTCCATTTAAGTTACAAGGCTATCATGCAAGGGCATTAGGGTCATTTCTAGCTCATTAATGGCATTTTTGTAAATAAAACAAGTGGGCTTAG
>JANKOE010000002.1:58707929-58718053 GCA_026284465.1 Erythroxylum citrifolium | reverse complement strand
CAATCCGAAGTTTCATTAAACCAATTTACCCGGAAAATGCCATGAATGCATGCCAAAATACTTATGCACAATTAAGCCAATATTTAATAAGCAAATAACAAACATAATTTGTACTAACTTCCTTTAATATTCTAACCCCTAATTTGGGGCGTTACAATGACAGTGGGTGCAAGTGATGGCACGATGGGGTGACAATAGGTGGCCGACGATGGTAGAGGGAGGGAGAATGTTAAAAATGGGTAGAGAGGAGAGAGATGAAAATGGTGCAAAGTTTGCTGTGATTTGTTTTGTTTTTGGTTTTTGGTTTTTTGCAATTTAGTCTTTGAAGATTTACAAGTTTGGTTTTTGGTTTTTTGCAATTTAGTCTTTGAAGATTTAGAAGTTTACGCTACCGGTCGATATTTGACTATTATTTCAAATATCGGTCGATGCTAAATAAAATCTAGTACTGGCCGGTACTAACAATTGGTACCAAAATATTGATTTCGTCTCGTTTTTAATCAATATGGTACTTTTTGACTTATACCGGTACAGTACAAAACTCATATTTTTTTAGAAATTTTATCATTGACACGGAGAAATTAATTGAAATTTTAAAGTAGATCATGATTTTTTACATTGACGATTAGTGATGAAAATGAATAATAATTTAAACCATGAATGCCCTCACTCAACTGCTCACGCTTTTGTTATTTTTAAAGGTTTCCTGATACAGCAAGCTGAATTTAAGCTTATTGCATATACATTGGACATTTCCAGTGGAAAACAAATCAATGCTAGTGATTCCTTTCACATCAACATCATTGACTCTTCAGACATTATAGCTAATAATGAATACTTTACTTTGATAGAGATTCTACCGTTATCCACACACAGCTTGGCCCCAGTTACCACCCAATATCCAGGAGGGTTTTCTGGACCTCTTACCATTTCCTTCATGTCCACAAAGTTCAGCATTTTTGGTGCCTTGTGGGGTGCGGGAGGGCCGCCTGGAAAAACCGCAGAATTTACGTCAACTTTCACAGGCTTCTCAGGTGGATTCAATCCTGCACTGAACCTTGTGCTCATCAACATTGAGAACACCCCCGATTTCCTTGACAGGGCCACAGATCCATCCCATTCAGATCTGCGAATCCTTGCAGATGCCACCATTGAGAACCCGAGCCTCAGGAAGAGAACCTTTTTCATCCCAACAACCTTAACTTCAAACCAGGCCTTTGTTACAATAAATGAAGACTCGTCAATGCGGGCTCCATTGTACTCCACCGGGGCTGTGCATATGTGTGAAAATATGCTCCAGTTGACAGGTTCAAAGAAGCCTCGTTCCACAGGCTCATCATTGGGCTCATAGCTATTATCATCTGCGAACTTTACAATACTGGGTAGAGTAGATAGATGCTGGAGATGGATGGCCAAATGGTTACTTCTTTTACCTTCCAAGTAAAGGCGAATCCCTGTGACTGGCCGGTTTCCAGAATCAACCTGCAATGCATTGGTTCATAGGAAGGATAAACAAGAATTTTATATGCAGATTATATAATTACAGATCTGGATACGATAGCTGGATCCTTTACCAAAACTAAAGCTATGAGTCCATCACAAGCTAGAGGGAGAAGCATGAGAAGAAGGATGAGATGGAATACTAAACTTGGGTGAGGGTTAACAGACGCAATTTGGTATTACAACTCTTCTCAAAAACCTGGAAATCATATTTATCTGTTGCAGTATGAGAGCCATATATACCTTCATAGTGTTGACATAGAGTTTAGGACCCATGAACGAGAACTGAAGAGATGGGGGAGGTTGTTTTCTACGCCTGAGAATGAGAGGCAAATCACCATACACTGGAGCCCATTGCCGTGGTAACTGAAACTCTAAAAACTGGTGGAGTTCCTCTATATGTGGTTTGTCTGCATGATTTCATTAGAACACCAGAATTTACAAATAGTAGTAACAATATCAAGGATATAATAAGAGTCCAAACAAATGTGCAAGTATTATTCTCCAGACCTTCAGATACACAATTAGTTGGCTGAAAAAAGTGAGAACAATTTCATGACATTATCTTGATTTATGAGATGATCTCTAAGTAATAATTGATCAAGCAGTGTTATTAAGGCCAACCAATTAAAGCAGAGATATGCTAAATATGACCTATCAATATGAGAGGTGTCTGATTCACACAAATGCCTGGAAGAATCAAATACTAGAAGTCCCCATATGCTGTCTAAGATAGCAAATTTTTGCTTAAATTGATATAGCATCAGTTAAGCTAAGAACAGAACTCTTAGTTAACATCACTTGTGCATGCGCATACTATAAATTACAAACTGATGGAAGAGAAAGCTGCACTCACATCGAAGGTAAAGATTAACTGCATGACTTAAAAAACCATTGCCCCGTACACCACTTAGCAGAGAAGTTATAGGCACAAAGGACATTGAAATGACATTTGGCGACTCTGATACAGTTGATAGCCACTTGTTGTGAGTTTGATCAAAATCCACACCTCCTCTTCGCGTCGCGATGCTCACAACATCCTGCATGAATTAACAAAATCAATCAGCTGAGTCTGTATCTGTTGAAAATATAGTATTTCAGGTTGAGTGCAGTTTAAAAACATTTGTTAGTTACATAGCCAGTAGACACCAAGAAACTCACCTCATTCTTGATGGAAGTAACAACAGGTGGCCTAATTGAAGTAGCAAATGCTCCATGGAGATCCCAGGGAATGGGATGGTCATCCTGAAAAAGAAAATGGACAAAGGATTTTCATTTCATAAGTACACCTGCATAGTAAATTTATACACCCCAGGTTTCTGAACTTGAAAATTTTAACTCAAATTCCAAAAGCAGCAATCTTTATTCCACATTTCTATGTTAGAATGATATATGACAGTATTTTCATTTCATTAGTAAACAAGAATATTAAGTCCCAAGATTGCCAACTTGAAATCATTGCTATAAAAGTGAAATCTACGGAGACTAGTTGATTTCTAAATCAAATTTTTATAATTTTATTGAAGTGTGAATGTTGCAGTACACAATAAGTCCTCATCCACTACCAAGAAGCCAAGAGAGTGCAACAGTTTGTGGATGTCGGCAGTTAGTAAAGCTTAGTTCAAACAAAGACATGAAAGCAACTGAGAGAGAGAAGGAAACAATCTAGAACCTTCTAAATGCTTTGCAAGCATATTAATAGAAATAGAGAGTAGAAAATTATAAAAGACCAATAAAAAGTATCTGCCAACTTATTAACCCAAAAGCATTAATTAAAGTAACTAATGGCAACTAGAGAATAGATTGATCAGGGGATGCAGATAGGGGATCTATCTTAATAACTTTATGCAAGTCCTTCAACTTTAGCACACGAAAGTTTAAGAAAATTGGAATACATACGCCTCATACTAGAATGGCATCAACATCTGAACTTTTCAATAAAAGGAGAGACAAGAGAAAAAGTTTAAAACAGAATGAAGACTACAAACTTTGAAGTGCCGTATACCTTCCGTTTTCTTGGTAGTTCAGCAGAATTTGCAACCGCTGAAAACCTCTCATCAGCTAATTGTTTTAACAACATCTGCATTTCTTGGAACTCAAGAGTTGATTTTTGTGACTGCTTTATGTGTATTACATCTTTGCCTCCCATTTTAACGCCAACAACAATATGGGTACCATACTTCTCAATGAACCTAGAAACCAGTATCCAAGTTACAGTCAAAAGCTGGAACTGTCATTTTTACTTTTATTTAATTATGAGAGTTAGAGATGATTCAATATACACATCTATACCAATAAGAAGAGATTTCATATCTTACAACTGAGTCGGTTTCTCTCATATAGCTTTGATAATATCAAGATAACAGAACATGTAACTTCTAGGGCTAATAGAGCTTGTTGAAGAGGACTAGTATGTGAATGTTTTCATTTTTATGCCAGTAAAACCATTAGTTTGCAACGTTCATTATGTGAGTTAGAGAAGGCTAAGGTAACAGTAGGAGTTTGAGTTACAGCTTGCCTCTTAAACTTTTTGGAAAAAGAAATCAGAATAGTGTAAATGCTCATTTCTAATAACTAAAATCATAACCAAACGCCACAAGTTTTTAGTGTTCCTTAGTTCAATAAACTGTTTGATCCTAAAGTTAAAATTTTCATCATCTATAGATACATTGATCTTGATTAATGTCTTAGTTTAGATAAATCTTACTCAGCTAGAGCAGCAGGGTCCCATGTCGTAGGCACTTCTTGTTTCACTTGGTTGGAAAGGATTATGTGGGATCTTTCCAATGCGATATTATATAAAGAAACGAACCAACCATCGAAAGCAAGATTCTTAATGGAAGCCGCATCCTCTTGCCAGCATCCCCTGAAGTCAAACATGGCATTGAAGTGCCCTGAAGGAATTTTGCCAGATAAAGATGCTTCTAAGTTGAATTTCTCCGACATCTGCAACCAAATGTATGAAATTTTATAATAGCAATTAAGTACTTAAAGGAACAACGAAAGTAACCCCCAATATCCAAATTAGATTAAAGAACTAGTGTACCAATTATATATTATGGAATCAGGGTGTCCAAAATCTAGGAACTTTGCATAAGCCCTCTCTATACATAAAAATAAATGCATACATGATTCTCTCCATGCCATTAAAGCCATATACAAACCATAAATTTGGAACAAAAGCAAATACCCTGTACCATGTACATTAACTAACCATGGTGATAAGCGAATAGGTACTACCTGATTAAAAGACAGGACATCGGACCGGAACCTAGTACGCTCACCCTTATCGCACTTGATCCCACATGAAACATTTCTTACGACAATCCCACCTGGAAGCACCAAGTCTCTCGTAACAGTCGGGTCAAGCTCGATCAATCTCGAACCGGAAGGACCCGGCTTACAAGAGGACAACCGAAAGTCACTAGTCAAATCGTACCCGAACCCAATCACGGATACGGCCTTCTCAGCCGCAGACCGGGGGTCGAGGCGGCTAAGAGCCATAGTTTTCCGGTCAAAAAATGACGAAGATCGGCTTTGAAAATAACTAGGCACTTGAAAGGGTGGTGGGTTTCAGAGGGTTTTAGAAGTCAACAAGAAAGAGATAAGGGGTTTCTGGAGCTAAAAAGATAAATGAGGACGAGAACCATTGAAATGGTCTTTTGAGTTATAATGATAGACTTGGTTGTTTCTTGGACATTTCTTTGTTATTTTAATGTACTTGTGATAAACTGCGAAACTTAGAACGCATCCATGAAAGGTGACCTCAAAGGTGGTTTAGCTGGACGTTTTGACTTTGTTGGACTGGGCGGGTACTGTGTAATGGCACACGAGGACTAAATGGTGGATGTCTGAAGTGACTTTTGCCACGTGGCTACACATTTTCACCTTTTTAATACAATTGTTTGGATGGTTGACCGACATCTTTTCGGTGCCAAAGACTTGAGCGTAACGGCAGCGTTTTCTTGCTTTTCTTTTTTGACTCCAGTTGCGTGTGCTTTGAATCATTGAAAGTAAGAAATCTGGACATAACGGTGACGATGATGATAGCTGTGGGTCCAGTTTTGCCCATAGTTCGGTTTAACATGGACTTACGGAAAAGGTCGAAATTTACCGTTTCAATTCTAGCAATTTATTGAAAATTAAATTTGAAAAAATTAAATTTAAAATTTATCTAATTTTATAATATTATTAGAAGATTTTAAAAATACCAATTAAATATTTAAATTTTAATTTATTATAATATAACATTGGTTCTGTCTGATTCTGATGAGGCTGAACGTTGCTGCTTCGATCTATGAAGTTGATTGATTTCGGCTCTGAAATACCTGCAAAACAGTAAAGGCACACCGGGGGTTGGCTTCCGGTAGGCCCTTCCGACGCTTAAGTTAATCTTTTTGTGAGGGTTTTGGTGGCTGATAATAAAGAATTATAGGGTATCAAAGTCGTACCTATATCATAGCAAAATAGTACCTTATATATGAAATAGCTGCTAAGTTTAGGTCTTTACGTAGGTCTTTATGTATGTATGGGAGATTACCTCCTACGAATGGGCCATCGATGCATGGGCCTGGGACCGGGCCTAGCATGACCAACCCGACCATAAGCCTCCTACTCCTCGAGCTTGATCAAGGAGAGGGGTCGAAGGAGTACTTTAGGATTGTGCGATTCATCTTCATGGCAGCTCGTGACAAGGCCGGTCGATCGAAAATCAATGCCCTATGTGTAATAGCTCCTCCTATGACAGAAGACCGATCGGATATCTACGCCTAGTGCGTGATAGTTCGGGCTAGGACAGGATGATCAGTTGACTCGTGCTAGGGCTGGGCGACCGATCGACTCGTGCCAGAACAGGGCGGTCGATCAACTCGCGCTATGCCGGGGCGATCGATCGGACGTCAATGTCTAGTCGCGGCACTAGGTCTAATTATTACTTGACGATACGTATCTTCTGGGCGCCATTCAAAATTTGAAACGATACGTCCTTTTAACTGTCGCGCAGCTGTCATGTGCTGTCATACGCTGTCATGCACATCCTTTCGACTGTCACGCCGCTTCGGGTCTTTAATGACCCTAATTTACCGTAGCTCAAACTTTGTCGCGTGTCTGAGTTTGGCTCGGATTTCCTCCACGCGTCCAACGTTGATTGGAGCGTCCGTTCAGTTGATCTTCTATAAATGCGTAGGATCGACAGACTGCAGATTTTCTTTACGCGTATTTTATTCTCCAGCCTTTACTCTTCTTTCGTTTTCATCCTTTTGCCTGCAGTCACCGGAGTTTTCTTTCCGCCGTCGTCTAAATTCCAAACTTCAATCACTAAACTAGGTACGTCCTTTCTCTGATCCTTATCCCACAAATTTCCTTTTTGTATTCATGTCGTTGACTAGCCCTAGAGATGAACTTAGGCTTAGGGATGAAGCCGCCGAGAGAGCTTTACAAATTGTTGGGCCGTTGGAGATAGCGGCAGAAATGGTGGAGGTGCCAAAGGCCGGTGGTAATGAAGTGCCGAAAACAGAAGGAAATGAGGAAGTCGGGGCGAGTGCCCGGAAGGATGGGCGAGTAGTTGAAGCACCACCGAGTGATCAATTGACGATGACCAAGAGGGAATTGAACCGATCGGTCATCAAGAATAACATTCCTACGTCATGGGGACCTAGGTTGGCTTTCGAGAGGGAGCGGATCCATAGCAGTTTGGGGGGCTACTTTACTGTTTCGGACAGCTTTTTCTTGACCGGGGGTATGAAGCTTCCATATGCCCCGATTATTGGCGATGTATGCGACGTCTATGCGTTGAGGCCGAGTCAGATCCCCCCAAACGGTTGGAGGTTTATTAATGGGCTGGCTTTGCTATGTCATCAGTTTGGGTGTCCTCCATCGATCGACATTCTGCGCTACTTCTTGCGGATGAACCAAAGTTCGAGCGCTGGGGCCAGGGTCCCTCACTTCCAGTATAGAGACGCACGCTATCGTCCTACTGGGACCGCTTCAAAAGTCCAAGCATGGCGGACGAAATATTTCTTTGTGAGGCCCCCGGGATCTGCCTTTGAGTCTAGGCTGTGGAGGTATCCCCTAACCGAGCGGTGGAACGACATCTCAAATATGCACTTTACCAGGGAGGAATGGGAGGTGGTCGATCGCATTAAGGCGATCGGTCGGTATGACTTCGATCGCCTTATTCTGGGGTATCGCGGGGGGGCCTCGGCCGATTCATTCTTAATCGACCCCCCGCCCCGAATTAGTGAGCTAGGAGAAGAAACTGCCCTCTCTGGTTGACTCCTCGTAGTTGAACTATTTACTGTATTTATAAGTATTGGTTTCGATTTCTAACATGCTTTTATTGCTATGCAGCCATGGCAAAGCTCAGGGATTTCGCCGGGTCCTCCAGCTCCACTAGAGGCCAGCGCAAAGCTGCCAGGCCTTCGAAGACAAAGAAGCAAGGTGAGAAGGGGGAGTCCAGGGCGGTTGTTGATCAGCCGACTGTTCCCGAGCCGTCTGCAGCGCTTGTTCTGGCGGCTGTCCCCGAACAGCCAACAGTGATGACCTGGTCGACGGGTGAGGGCCTAGCGATCATAGAGGAGGAAGAGGAAGAGGTGGAGCCACCTCTTAAGAGGAAGAAAACCGTTCAGGTTCTCAACCGACCGCCCTGCCCATCGGATAAAGGCAGGGAGAAGGAGAAAGAGAAGGAGAAAGAGAGAGGCAAAAGGAAGGAGCGGGCGATCGGCTCTGGGAAGTGGGTGTCTATGATCAGTCTGGATGAGACTACATCAATTAGGGACATCGACATGTCCCTTAAAATTGCCTGGAAGGTTGTTCCTCCCCAGGACGAGGAGGTTTTGGATGCTCTGGACAATAAGGAGCTGTTAGGTAGTCTCGTGCGCAGCTGCACAAGGGGTCTCCTTCACCGCGTATAAGCGCCTCGATCAGCTCGATGGAGTCTCCCGATCGCTGGACCGGGAAGTCGAGGGTCTTCACGAGCAGGTCCGTGTTTTGAGGGGCGAACTCTCAGAGGCAAGGGAAGAAAGAGACTTTGAGCGAGCTCAACTTTCTTCTTTGGAGGAGGAGAAGAAATTTTGGGAGGAGGATAGGAGCGTTTTGAAGGCTCAACTTGCTTCGGGGGAGGAGGAGAAGAGCAGGGTGGTTGCTTCCAGGGATAAGCTGGAAAGCAAGTGCCGAGCGTTGCGGGAGGAAAAGCTCGATGCCAAAACTGAGGCAAAAATAGAGAAGGAGCTCCGTTTAAAAGTCCTTCATGACTGTCACGAGGCGGTGATAGACAAGATAAGAGCTGAGGGGAAGCTGCTGGAGCTACGAGGCTCCATCAAGGAGCAAAGGGTCGAGGTGATCAAGCGATGGAAAGAGAAGCACTTATTCGAGGAGTGCAAAGAGTTTGCTTGCGACTTGGCTCTTTCTATCCTGAAGAGCTGTCATAGCGTTTGCGTTCCTGACGGGTCGGATCGTCCTTCCTTCGAGGATTACGCCAAACTGATGCTTCCCACCGATCTTGGCCTTTCTCTGGAGGAAGTGAGGGAGATAGCCGAGAGAGAGCAGGCGGCGGTTTCGGATGAGGAGTTGGACCTTAGCTCGGATGAGGAGGACGAGCGGTCTTACAGGGGTGTCTCTCCGGTTCTTCCTCTGGTCCTACCTCGGCTGCTTTGCCGACCTCCCCTTCTGCCGATCCAGCTGCTTCTCTTCCTTAAGATCCCCACTAACTTGGGCTGTAGGACCCTCAAAGTTCATATGGTCGGGCTTGTGACTAGGAAAAATATGGAGAAATAAAAAATTTTATTCTTATCCTTCGTTGTCTTCTCGATTTTGCGAACGTAACTTAGATTGCCATTAGTTTCATATAAAGGTCTGCTTTTTCATTTTGCGGGGGCGTCAATAAATCCTTCGATCGATCGATGCAAAAGAAACCAGCCGAGCGATGTTGAGGCCGAGCGATCCAAGATTTTAATTCTTGGCATCACCTGGTTCCAAGATCCTGTCTTGGTAACCTGGCCGAACGTGGTTGAGGCCGAGCGATCCGAGATTAATCTTCTCGACATCGCCTGGTTCCAAGATCCTGTCTCAGCAACCTGGCCGAACGTGGTTGAGGCCGAGCGATTTGAGACTATTTTCTCGGCACCGCCTGGTTCCAAGATCCTGTCTCGACAACCTGGCCGAATGTGGTTGAGGCCGAGCGATCTGAGATTAATCTTCTCGTCATCGCCTGGTTCCAAGGATCTTGTCTTGGCAACCTGGCCTAGCGATGACGAGGCCAAACGATCTGAGATTAATCTTCTCAACATCGCCTGGTTCCGAGATCTCGTTCGAAAACCTATCCGAGTGATGATGAGGCCAAGCGATCCAAGATTTTGGTTCTTGGCATCGCCTGGTTCCAAGATCTCGTTTGGAAACCTGGCCGAGTGATGACAGGGCCGATTAATAGAGTTTTTTCACTTTAGCCCATCTTGACGAGACTTTCTGTCGAGAAATTTGAAACCCTTTATTGATGATGATAGGGGTGTGGGCCATTAAAAAACCTGACTGGCAAGGCCAGGAAAAAAGTATCCACTACAAATGCGTAAGCAGCAATAAAGTACAAGATAAAGAAATAAATAAAACAAAGCTTATCTATTGATAAAATG
>JANKOE010000002.1:58426042-58450407 GCA_026284465.1 Erythroxylum citrifolium | reverse complement strand
TCATCAATTAGGAATCAACGAGTGCATAAAAAGATATGAAAATGCAGCCAATTTATAATGTAAACTTGGCTCAATCAGAACTATAAGGCTAAAATAAATGGCCAAAAATATGCTTACTAAGGGATGAACAAGGATTGGGGATAATATCTTTTATAACCACAAACAATGCACTTGTGATCAAATAGTATGGAATACTTTTTATTGACAAACAAGTTTTATAGGTCAAATGGATGCATCTTATTACTTAAAGGAAGATAGCTTTTGGATTCAACCAAAATCAAACTCATCATGGACCATGGTCTATATCCTTAAGTTTAAAGAAAAGATGGAGTTTAAGCATAAGGTTGGAAATGGAGCTAATTCTTTTAGTATGAAAACTAACATCAAAGTGGCCTTCTTGATATAACTGGATAATTGTGTTTCTTTAAGAAGCATTATCCCTCACAATGTCACTATCAAGGAGTGTTTAGAAGTAGTTATAGTCACTTGGATATAATACCATGATCTCCACCGATTGATCACAAAACTACATCAGGTATCTACACCAACTCATCTTATATTTGGCATAGACTGTTGTGGTTCAATCAAGCTTATCCCCTAGCACCATTCATTTAGTGGCTTGCAATTAAAGGAAGGTTAATTATTTATGTTCTCAAAAGACTATTAAACATGTGAATCGAAACAAACTGTATGACTCCTCTAACATAATTCTCTAATAACAAAAATAACCCCAAAAAAATTAAGAAAAATGTCTTTTAATAATATGTAATATAACATCTTTTTTGTAATTTTAGATTAATTATAAGGGTGCTTTCTAAATCAAATAAAACCACAAAAGAAATTTGCATCTTTTAGTTCAAAAAATCAACTCCCCTTATCTTATACTTGCCTATAGAAATGAATTTTCTTATATGTCCTAAAATATTACACCTATCGTATGACATGATGTCGCAGGTATCTTTTACTATTACACATATATAATTTATTTATGAAGAACTGGGATATGGTTGCTTCGTATTCAGTAACAACGCAAAATATAGTACTTATAAAGGCTTATCTTGTAATGGCCCGCCTCTTTATACTGCTTGAGCATGTTGGAGAATTAATATCATACCATGGTTATAGAGTTCATCCAGAAAAGGTCCTTTCGTTCTAGCGAGAATGGCCATTGATAATCGGGTTAAATTTGATCACTTCAAACAAAATTTTGGTAGGTAGAGCTGGTTGATGTTACACTTAATAGCTAGCTATGTTTGGGTTTATAGCATTGTACCACTAATAAATACGAAGAACCACAGACTTTTAAGCGTGTGGATCATTATTGGTGAGAGCAAATAACGATAACTAAAACAAAAACAACGCGGTTTATTCTAGCATGGACGCACTTCATAATTGACTAAATGTAAAACCAGAGACTTATGGATCGCCCCTAGAGATTTAACCAACCATCTCTTCTAGGCAAATAATAGCCTAATAAGGCCAAAAACGAATGATAGACGTTTGAACAAAGAGTAACCGGAAATTCACGACTCTGGAAGATTAATTGGTACAAAATTTAAACGTTTTTAGGTTGTTTGGTCTATTTAAATTTGTGAAACCGTTTAATTGAATTTGTGTAAAATTGAATTCATTGATTTACATTTAAATTACACAATAAAAATTGAATTCTTCCTACCATAAAATGAACCCGCCAGCTTGTTGAATGGATTCGAAGCTTTCTAAGCCTGCTTGAGTGTGGTGTTTTGGACATGTACATCATTCAAGTCCGAGGAAATGAAACAATATTGTTAAAAACACGCCAAAAGAGTTGTTGGGTTACAGCCGAAAAAGAAATGAGGAGTAAAACTAAAGAGTTCGCTTAATGGACGGCGTTCGTACGTAGCATGAACACACGATTTCACATCTTCGACATTTGTTTAGCTAATGCTCATTGGAAGGTCTCCCCAACTTTTGAACAACTAAGGAAAGGCCACTCTCAACTGTAAAACGCATGTCGAGGTTTACATTTGTATAAGTGCCACCTTTCCTTCCTATGTTTCAATCAGTTTTGGCCTTCTAAAATTATTTAAGGACGAAGTTAACTTGTTAGAGAATTGCCTTCTCTATCTTCTGGAATGAGATTAACAATCAGCAAGGACTTCCATGTACATATTTCAAACCAAATCACGTCTAGAAGCCTAAGTAAAGAACTAGTTCCACATGACTCTATCGCCTTTCTGAAGGAGGAGGGAGTTGGCCGATCAATTCAACATTTCGTAAAACAGCAAAAGAAAGCAATTAATGTGTGGAGCACATGAAGAGTGGAATTTATCATGAGCCTATCCTCCTGTAGACAACGTCAGATTAAGCTCCATCATATCACCCCGTCTTATCACATTTTGAAATACTGCTACAATAAGGTTTCGTTTAAATGACGACTAGCTGCTATAGTCGCAAAACGTGGATCACGTTTCAAGGATATTATGCATATAGACATATATATAACCATGGGGCCGGCTTTACACTGACTTGTGTGGCAAGGAAGCGTAGGCGGGCGGCCGTCGTCTGTGTCTGTATATATATATATATATAATAAATGTACAAATCAATAAATGCTGTCTCCAATGAACATATAAAACACAAGACGGCCGCCTCCCTCCGTTTCCTTGCCACACATGTCCATTTAAAGCCTGCCCCATGATTATATTCCTTCGTTACCTTCAACAACCAATCTTCTGCATCAACTTCAGCGAAAACTATACGAAAATGAAAACTAATAGTCTAATTATTAGGATGGAAATATATAATGTTTTCCGATATCGACAATTCCAACCTTAAGTACCAATATTTCCAAGACTTTTCTTTTTCAATATGTAAAAAAACAAAAAAGGAATGCTTTAGATTTGATTGATTAATTACATAATTATTATTATTTTGATAATTTCATGATCATTAAATTTTATATTATTTAAATTACTCTTACTCACTAACAAATAATTTATATTAATTACTTAGATAATTTAGTTTGTAGTTACTATGATGATCATCAAGATCACGATTACTATCTTTTTCCTTAATCCATTTTGCAGCTTAAGATTGGGTGCTTGTTGGCACTAAATGAATGGCCATGCCTGGGTTTTATGGAGTGATTGTTCCTGGAAACGTCATGAGGAGCAATAATTATAGATGGTATGCGCGGTCCTATTTGTGTATGGGTTATACTACTCTATTGGTATCTATCGAGCTACATTATTATCAACCACCAATGTTATCTTTTGGCCATCCCTTCTCCGCGTAATGTATGTATTTGTATTATTCCTTGTTGCTAGCTGTACCTAGTAAGCTGGTATTGTTGGGTCCAAGCTTGCGACCTCCACCTTATCTATCAATTTATTTAATTTTTCAGAAAGAAAAGTTATCTTTTGCTTTTCTGGTAATATTCTCTCTTCGCCTTTCAGTTGACAACAACAGATAAAGAGCTGAGGCTTATCTCTTTTATTTGATAACAAACATTAATTAGACCATTTAATCCTACAAATGCATATATAAAGTATTTGCTTACTGTTTCCTTTCTTCTTTTTATAATTACTTATGCTTGTTTATTATGTTCTTTAACCTACTGTTTTCGCTAGTCTAATTAAGAGTTGAATGAAATTTTAGATCTTATATTCTAGGTTCTAAACATTTCTTCTTCTTCTTCTTCTTCTTCTTCTTCTTCTTAAAGTTTCTTCTAATCATTGTGCTTCCCTAGCTATACGACAAGTTATTCAGTAGAGGTGTTTATATGGACCACATAAGCAAATGGGATCCTATCGTGAGGCTTAAATATTTTTAGTTATTAAAATTAGTGTCCCTATCAAACATATATACCTCCAAGAAACCAATAAAATCTTAGTGTACGACACATCATAAAAGAATGAGATATTTGCAATATTAGCATTCTGATACAAGAGAAACCAACAGCCTTCTAACCATTCGATATATGTCATGCCGATTACTGTCAACTTTGCAGAGCCTCTATGTATAAACATATTAAGTATAGATTATACAACAGTTTCACATAGATATATAGTAGCCGTTGCCTTGTCATTTGCTCTTGCAATTGATTGTACACATTCATGAACAAACGTATCAAGATCGGAGAAGTTGCCAATTGTCACTAACATATAATGAATTTGAATTAGTTTCCTAATATATACTTTCTTCGTGGTGATTAGAATAACAAAGCTAGTATTAACAAAATATTTTGTAAAAACAAAATAAAATCATGGCTATAAATAAAAAATTCCATGCTAACTATTCATACAAATACAAATACAAAACAAAAAACTGGTTTTATATGATTATGAAAACGGAATAACCCCATTAATATCTTCTTTACCACTTTACAAATATTTACAAGATCTACCACTATAATAATAAAAGGAAATTAAATTATTACTTTTGTCAAAAGGTGTAGACAAACTCGATCAAATTTTCTATAATATTTTTAACTATTTGAGAACACATTTATAACTCAAATCAGGGTATGAAACTTGACAAATAGTTGTATGGATTATAAACTTACAAAACAAAGCTGTATTATTTTTACCATTGATTAAAAAATTTAACTGGTTTGATCGGTTTAATCGTAAAAATGTAAAACCGTCAAATTTTTCGGTTTAATTTACTTTAATAATTTTTTTATTAAAATTTCAGTAATTTATTAATTAATTGATCAATTTTATAAAGTAATAAGTTCTTATAAATTAGAATAAGTCAATTAATTTTATTTAATAATATTTTAAATTAACTTTAAAAAATTTTAAAGTTAAAGATAATCTCTTTCGATCATATTTTAAATTCTTTAATTTTATTTAATTTTTAGGCAATTTTATGACTGTTTAATATTAATTGAATATTTTAAAATTTAAACATTTTATCTTGCTGGTTTAAATTTCAATTTAGTTTTTAAAACATTGATTTCTATCTTATTACATTTGAACGCGTTATATGATTTTTTTTAAACCAATTTTAAAGTTTAATGGATAAAGTATACGTATGTAAATATTAAGCACAGAATTATGACAATTTTGATGGACGGTAAAAGGAAGGGATGCAAAGTAAGAAAGCCGGGGCGTCTATTGCACGTGGTTAGGAGGTGTTTCGGTGGGATGAAGGTTCAGACAGGATTTGAGATTTCACGCACTCACTCAACAAACGGGACAGTGACGCTGGTGTCGGTTTCCTATTGGGTAACTGTAAGGAGAGCGGTTCAAAGGATAAAGCCGCGGGCCTGCAAAAAGGAAAGAGCGCAATTGTTCGAGGCGCGTGGGAATTAAGGAAAAAAAAACAGATCCAAGTCACGCGGCGAAATTGCAGAATATGCCGACAACTTATTCAACCATTTTGTTCTAACTCCCACGCGCCTAATAAAAATTATCTAATTCCACTCGCCAGCAGCCCCTCTCAGTCAAACGCGGCGTTGACTGCTAATTATCTGCTCACCATGACCTCTCTATATAAAGCCACCTCCTCACTACTGCCCTTTCTCAAACGTCCCCACCCACAATTTTGTTTCCTCTTACAAAGCAGCCTGCAACAGCTCAAAGAAAGAAGTGAATCAAATGGCACCAAGGGACAAAACGGCTGCTGCCTTCAAAACTAACGGCGGCGGTAACGGAGCAGTTAAGGAGGTGCATTTCAGAGGAGTAAGGAAGAGGCCATGGGGGAGGTACGCCGCTGAGATCAGAGATCCCGGTAAGAAGAGCCGCGTCTGGCTGGGCACATTCGACACGGCGGAGGAAGCCGCCCTCGCCTACGATACCGCCGCACGTGAGTTCCGCGGCGCCAAGGCCAAAACTAATTTCCCACTTCTGGCGGAGGCTAATAATGTTGTTGTTAGCAACCACAAGAATGAGAACAACCAAAGTCCTAGCCAGAGCAGTACTGTTGAGTCGTCAAGTCGAGAGACGCCGGCCGTGATGATCGAGTCGCAGCCATTAGATCTTAACCTCGGACCTCCTCCACCCGCCGTTAGATTTCCGTTTCAACCGATGACGGCGGTCGGTGGTGTCTTTTCCCAGGCTGCGTTGATAAAGAGTCAGTATCAACGGATGATGTTTGATCACCAGCATCATCGAGCTGTGTTCTGTAGTGGCGGTGGTGGGGTCCAGAGTGATTCCGATTCATCATCCGTCGTCGACTTGAACCATCATGTCGTCATCAAGCCTAGGCAGCGAGTTCTCGATCTAGATCTCAACTACCCTCCGGAGCCAGAAACCCTTTGAGTTTTGAACCGTTTCTAATAATGTTTTGGTTCTTCCGGATTCTAATTTCGTCTTATTTTCTGAAGTAGGAAATAAGATTAGGGCGTAGATAAATACATGTTTTTTAATGAAAAGATTAAACGAAAGGAAGTGGGTGAGGCTTGTAACGTGGTCCATTTGGGTTGTTGATCACATGGTTGAAGCTGCTCATTGTGAATACCTAAACAAGGATGTTTCTTTTTTTTTGCAGAGGAGAAATTTTCTAATTTCCCACTGTTATCTAATCAATTGATTTAACATCGATACTAGTTTTTGTTTTGTACTATCTCAAGTCCTGGGTTCTTACCACTTTTGTGTTCGATTTTGCTAATGAACTTTGGCCTCCGGAAAAGGTCACCGAGATTTGTTAAATCTGGGGGTGTGGTACTGGTGTCCCGTTGGTAGGGGGACATCCACGCTTTGTTGTTGGGGGCTCCCCACGTTTGTGCCATTAAAATCGATAGGGGCGGTGATAGAACTAGCGCCGTAGACTAGGCTAAAACGTGGCAGATTCTCGATGAACAATGTGTTGCCCTGCCCTGCCTGGGTTACGTTTAATTTTTCATGATTGGTTAAAGCAGAATTTGATGCTTTACCAGCTTTCGTAATTTGAAAGAATCAAGATAAAGAAAACAACTTGGCTGCCTTTGCAGCTACTGAAAGCAATTTGGTCACAAACATCACTTGCGCGTTTGATTAGAAAAAGAAAGGAACATTTCCTTGCTAATCCTGTCTAGTACTCCAATTTGCTTAACTTGGGTACTTGACCAAGATTGAGATTCTATCCTATGATATCTTTTATGCAAGTAAGTTGAAGGCTATGCCTAATTGAACCTTAATGGGTTCGTTCAAAATAAAGCCCACCTCTAATCAAATAATATTGCGTAAATTATTTGCTCGTTCACTCAAAAGTTGATTGATGACTGCAACGATTTGACTAAACAGACAGGTGTGTTAAAGGAGACAGATGCCACCGTCTGGGTGCAAGAAACAGTCAAAAACTGCAATGGAGCAGTCATGATCATGCTTTCGACCAGTACAACCAAAAAAGGCGGTGCGAACAATTGTATTGTATGTTTTACTTTTATGCAACCGTTTTTTCTGCCCCCCAATTACGCTCGTGAAGGCGCTTACAATTACTTTTCAGTTTTTACAGCTTGTACTTCGTTTCTTTAGTAATTCTGTCTTTAAATTTGATAAAAAAATAGTCGGTTTTATTTGAAGAAAATATTAAAAAACGAAAACGCGTGAGGAGACAACAACGGCGGACGCATTACGAGGAAGGAGACCGAAAGGTTATTCCATGTTGACTGTACTTCTAGAGATTCGTGTTGGGTTGCACGTGTTGCGTAGCCGTCCGATCCTTGAGCACAGTGAGTGGCGGTGTCTTTTTATATTTTATCTTAAACGTAAATAAAGACTGAATGACAAAAGAAGGGTTAGGATGTGGTATGGAGACAAAACAGGAAGACCTATGTAACCGCGGCTGCCGCTTTTTTAGGTGGGTCCCAGTCACCTGTAGACAATATCTCTGCATAAGATTTCGCATTTTCCCAAATTTATCGCTTTTCGCAATTGCTTTATTGAACATTAATGATCACGTCACTTAAACGTGACCCCCACCCCACGGCTCACCTCCATTTGTAATAAACTAAAAAAACATAATTAACAAGAAATTAACTAATAGCTTTGGTCAAATTAATGTCCTATTCCAGTTCTTTGGCTTTCCGTTAAACACGTAATTGCTCACTTGGTACCTATCAAGTTGTTTAATAGTTAACACGTAATCGTTCACTTGGTATCTATCAAGTTGTTAAATTGTCTCGCTTTCAGACTTTAACGCGCTGGTGGTTATTGTCTTCTTTGTTTTAAAAATTGTTTGTTTCTTTAATTTTCTCGTCATAGGTACCAAACTAAGTGCCGTCTTGTGACAATTATCTAACGCTTAATTAGTTTCGAAATTCAAGTGTTGAAATGTCGTTGTATGAATGAAGTTACACAATAATCCTGTTTTTGGGGTGATCATAAATGGTAGTAATAACTTCACCGTAAAAGGGATGTTTAAGTTATTTTGATTTGAAAAGATAGTAAAAAGATATGATGATGGAAGGACATGACATGACACAACAACAAAAGCCGGTTTAAACCAACAATGACTTCTGTTTAATAAGGCTTTATGAATTAGAAAGAAAAGTACGGCGCGTATCAACAAATGGGCGACGTGTCCGATAGGGACAGACAGTTGCGCCGGCGAGTCGGCGTGTTGGAGTAACGAAGGTGCCCTAAAATGGGACCCGTTTGACAGGAAATTGCCCACAAATGCGCCACGTTTGTCGCGTAACCGATTTGACGTACAAAATCCCCAATTGAATGAACGCGACCAAAACACCTTTCAATTAAAATAAATAGTCGTAAGGTAATACAGTATGGGAAAAGCAAAGAAGCGGCTTTCAATTCTTATTTATATTTTTGTTTGAGGGGTTAGGTTAAGGTATGGGTGATGGGGTCGAAGGCTGATAGTGGGCCGGCGGCTGCCGCCTATTAAATGGAATGAGTGGACTTATGTTGCTTCCTGAGGTGACAGCTCACAGCTCTTTTTGGTTACAGTCTATACGCGTATCGGTGTCCGATTAATTTAAGTCAGAGCCGTAACATTTTTGTTATTTACTTAGCAGTCCAAGTTTCAACAGAATCACACTAGGGGTGGCATCGCAATCATTTGGCGCCACGACGCCGTTTCTCACCTTTGGATATTTACTTTCCAAACTTGGGTAACCAGGTAAATATTATATTAATATGGTAAATTGTATATGTTAAATATTTAATTTGAGTGAGATACATATTAATAATAAATGGTACATATAAATAAATTGTTAATATCTAATTATATGTTATCATTTACGGTTTTAATAGAAGGAGTGGGTTGATTCAAAATCAGTTAACCAACTGTTATTACTTACTGAAATTTTTAGAGACCTCAATAATATTTAATTATGGTGGCGTAAGGAATGTTATTATGTTAGGTCACCAATGTATCTTGAATCGATATCCATTTAAGAGAGAGAAGCTTGCTTAAAATCTTTATTGTCCATTATAAATTAAATATTAATACTTTAAATCCTAGTACCACGTTTTGACAAGATTGATATTTAAAAGAACTTTGCCAGTGTCTTTTACTTAGTGACGAATAATTGAAACATACAATTGCATGTATAATGCCCCCACTTTGAATTCTTGTCCTGGAAATCAAGTGAACGTATGCACATTATATTTGTTAATCAATTCCATAGAAAAAGGGTCTTTAACATTTATTCAAAATGTATTAGAAAAGTGAGAGCGAAATGATATTCATTATTGTAGGTGGAATTTGGACTAATTATGATAGATCTAGTTAATTTGATGTTAGTGTTCAATCCTTATGTTTCTATCCACGTCATGATTCTTGATATGTGGGGCATTTCATTGCCTTTTTCAATAGATATCTAGGCTTAATAATTAAAACCTAAAAGGGTAATGTTTGTGGTTCAGCATGATTTTGTTGGGGTTAAACGTCGTTGTTCGGATCCATGATCTATGCGACTCTGACTACGGAATACCTGCAAAACAAATAATGGTGTGCCGGGAGTTGATTCCCGGGAGGCCCCTCCGACACTCAAGTCAGTCTTTCTGTGAAGGTTTCAGTTGTAACAAGTAAGAGAATTAGGGTTGAGATGTCATATCTGAATCAGAGAGGAATAGTATCTTATATACCTGGAGTTACTGCTAGGTTTAGGTCTTTACGTGAGTCTTTACGTTTGCATGGGAGATTATCTCCTGTGATCAGGCCGTCGACATCTGGGCCTGAGGTTGGGCCTTGTAAGGTCGGCCCAGCCGACCTAACCAGTTTGTAATTCCAAATTTACTTAATTAGACATTAGATATGACCATTCTATATGGGCACACTAGAGAAGCAATTACAAGGAAGCTTTCAAGTTCCTCACTTCCAATGGGTGTTGATTAATCCCAAAAATCATAATTAATTGGCTCTTATATATATCAATATATATATGGAGAAATGTCAGGAAGTGCTGGGTTAGATAGACATGGTGATTGAAAATTTAAATATGCAAATATCATTGTAAGATTAAAAATATTTTGAGACTGATAAGTGGAGATTACCATTGGTCATTGCTTATTATATATGACAAAATTATATTATAAAATGATATATAATTTAGTATATATAAATTAAAACCTATGTGATCCTTTAGTGTCATTTCATAAATTAAAACAAATCAATCATAAAAAATAAGAACTAGAGTTTTCTCTATCTAAACATATAAAAGCATTTAGACACAAATCATAATCAAAACAATGAAACAATAGATAAAAACAAGGAAAATATGGTATAAATAAGGCACTTTAGGATTTGGCATTTTAAAGAGTTTCATATAGGACTTATTAGTGAGTGTGCCTGAACTATGATTTGGCTCGATGATCTTATCAAATTTAGTTGAATCGACTAATAGAGGGCATACTGCTAAAGGCAGTGGAGCAACTACCTGAGTGGTGTTAGGGCCAAGACCATCTAGTGTTGCTAATGAACATATTCACTTTAGAGAAAGTTGAAATGCGATGCATCAGGTTAAAGGAATTTAGAATAAAAGGGACCTAAAGGATGCTAGTTATTATATCAAAACTAAGTTCTATCCCTCATATCCTACAATGTTCTTAATTCTAGGATCTAGTTTATCCCTCATCTTGAGTATATAAAGCAAAGACCAAGAAGTATTTGCTTTTGGTTAGACTTTACAAAAACTATTACCTCTAAGAAAATGTGAGTTAACACAATTAAAATATAAAGATTTTTGGCCAATATGGAGCTTCCATATTCTTTTGGCTAAGAGGAATTTATTCATAGTTTTGATTACTTTGATACCTAAGGCACCTTGGTCTTTAACCTTACACACATCCATCCATTTAACCTTGGCTTTGTTATTATTATTCAAGCTTCCATTCCACATACATTTCTTTTATAGCCTTTCAATGTCTTTAATGAACTTGATGGGGAGGAATAGACAAGCACACCAATAAACTTGCAATCTAGAGAAAACACAATTGATTGGTTATAATTTACTTGAAAAGGACAAAATCTTGTTGCTATAACTACTAATTCTCTTATGAATGGCATTATTGGGGATTGGTAATCATAGTAGGTAAGTCTAGTGGCAACAAACGGTACTTCTGAATACTTGAAGGGAGTTTTAGTAATTGAAACCCTAGGCTTTTAGTAGCAAAAGAAACAAAACTCTTAATTCTATCTGAAGACATGAGTTTGCCTTTTCTCCGGTTAATGTTAATCCTAGAGAGAGTTTGAAAAGTGTCAAGGGAGTTAGATCTACCTTGATTGAGTCTATACTTGCTATACATAACATAATGATATCATCAACAAAAGTGAAATTAAAGATTTTTAAGATCTTTGCATTTAAAGTGGTATTGGAAATTATTTGAACAATTGATTTTTCTCTTAGTTAATCTTAAAAAAGCTTTAATATATATGTTAAATAGGTCAGGGATAGGGGGTTTTGTTGTCTTAGATCCCTTTCACCCTCGAAGGTTTCAATTGGTTTACCATTGATAAGAATGTTGAAGGAGGCAGTGGATACATATTAATGAATCCAAGTAGTGAAGTCATTTGGAAACCTAAAAGCTTTGAGCACTTCAAAAAGAAACCTCCATTTTCTATACTCAAAGGCCTAGTTAAAATCAAATTTTAGAGCATCACTCTTTATACTAGTGTTGGACCCGGGCTTGCAACGGCCTGGTGCCGAGGGCCCCAGGATCACAACTGTTGGACTCGGGCTTGCAACTTAGGATTTGAGAGTTGCTTTGAGCCTTGAAGCAATCATTTTAAAGATGATTTTGTATAATATAATTCAATAAGATATTAGTCTATAATACTGATTTCCATGAAAAGTTTAACTAAAAAGAAGAATAAAAAGACCATCTTAATGATTATTTCCCCTACTAGGTCCTATAACCTTAGGGATGAAATGTAAACCCTGAAACTTTCCTTTCATTGAATATAAATTTTTATGTTCGATAAATATTATTTTTGGATGAATAGTAAATTTTTGTGAGACCCAACCTCAAAATAATGAAAAATATATGAAATAAGTATTTAGAGTTTAATGATATTGAAATGGATATAAAATAAATCTTATAAGATGAATTTCGGGAGTTTTGAAAGTTTAGGACTAAAATGCCCTTTTTGGAAAGTAATGGGTATTAATGATTTTAAACCCATTCGAAAATTTTTAAAGCATCCAATCAATTGACCCTAATTAGAGTATTTCATGGTCAATTCTATGGTAAGATAGTTGTGGAATATTTTTAGAATTTAATTTGGTTAGTTGATGAATTAAATTCAATAAAGGGCAATTTGGTTTTTTTATGTTAATAAAGGGCAATTTGGTCATTTTACATGTCATTAACGGGCAATTTGGTCTTTGTACATTTCATTAAAGAGAAATTTGGTTATTTTACATGGTGATAATGGAAGAATGAGTCATTAGAAGAGAACTAATAGGAAGGTGAAGTATGGAATCCATTAATTGAATATTAAAAAGAATAAAGCAAGACTTTTGTCTTCATTTGAACATAAACGTGAGAGACCAAACAAGAGGGAGAAAAGAAGAGAGAAGAAGGGCATTTGGCCAAGGAAGGAGAAGAAGAGTGCAGCTACCGTTTTTCATGGTTTTGGAGTATAAATTGGAGAGATCTTGATCAAGTGGAGGTACACATCAAATACCAAGAGATTGGAAGATAAATTGGTAAGTTTTCCTAACCTAAATTTCTAGTTTTGGGGCTTTTTAGTGGGATAGATTTATGTAAGATAAATGATGATTTTTGACTTACCATGGAGTTGGTAATAAGTTTGGAAGCATTTAAGGGATGATTATGATAAGAGAAAGAATTGTTTAGTGAATGTTTGTATTTGGTTCTTGGATCACTTGAGCCAGACATCTTGTTTTGAGTATAACTTGGCCTATAGATCTCCAAATTGGGTGATTCTAATTGAAGATGAAACCTAAGACAGCACTAAAAATTACTAGAAGATACCTTGACCTAGTTCTAGCTGAATCATATTGGAATTTGAGATAAAAAAAATGGTGATCTGATGCTACCCCTATGTTGGAACAGCTTGTGATGTTTGGTGCATGTTTCTTGAATTACAACTTCAAATGGTCTGATTTTTTATCATACAGAAATTAGAGACATAGGTGAACGAATGTCTAAAGGACCTCAAAACCTAATTTGAACCTTTGCTATGTGAAAAGTAAGGAACAAGTGGAGGTATAGCTTCTGGACATAGGCCATAACCGTGACTCATCATGCATGATCATGATATGGTGAATTAAATTGAATGAGATAGTGTTTTGAAGAAATTGATAAGTTAGAATGGGTAAGAATATGCTTTTAATTGACTTCTGAATTTAGAAATGGAAACAGAGAACAATAGGTTAGCTTTCAATGGTAAACAGAAATACGATTAGCATACAGGTTACGCGATTAAATACTAATCTTGAATTCAGTTAAACCGAATTTATAGTTTTAATTTCTTATATATGAATTTGCAAATAAATAACTAAGCAAAATGAGCTTGTGTAAGTAAAGGAAAGGCACAGAACGCATGCGTGCGCTTGGCGATAAAGTTGCTTAATAATGAGTGCATTTTAAATGTATTTTATGAAAATAATTTCTATTCTATCATGAAGTGAATATAGATTATGAGTTTTATGTTAATGATGCATTATACGTTAATATTGCTAGTACAATTTTATGTTTTTAGAAATATATGAATTGAAGTTTGAAACTTAAATCTTATATGATTTAAGTTTATATTGGGAGGATGTTATTGGTTGATAAAAAGGAAATGGTTTTTAGCTTATGGTATACCGATGAGTTTTACACAAATTAATATACCGGTGTATAACAGTTAACTGAGTATGGGTAAGTGATGTATAACTAGCTCCGTAATTAGTGGTTAACCAATTACGGGTAAGCAATGTAGAACCAGCTACGTAACTATCGGTATATAGCAGTCAAAAGCTAAGTGTGAGGGAAATTGATATGTGCTTAATTGTTAATATTTTTAATTATTTTCACTTCGTTATTATTGATACAAAAATGATTAAAATACTCACTTTAATTCATATTTGATTTTAGGTACAATTTGGGAGCAAAGAAATTAAAGTGAGTTAAAAGCATTGTATTTAGGCCATTTTCTGAAGATTTATTTTTGCTTGTCTTCATGGAGCAAATAAAAGAAAACAAAAGTCAATGAGAAGATAAGAAAAGTAAAGAACAAAGAAGAATTAAAGTGGCCAAGCTTAGAAGCCAAGAGCAACAAAAATGACTTGAAATGGAGCTTAAAACGACATTAATAGGAGAAAATTAAATCAACGCAAGCAGTGACGGAAGTGGTCCCATGAATTAGCTACAGAAGACACACACAAGGGAATTAAATGGGCATAGACAAATTAAATGGAAAAGGAGGCAGCTAGTGGAAGAGAATAAAACACGCGGCGTCAAGCAGCAGATTAAATGAAAGAGACAAAATAAATGGAGCTCTCCAGGTGGCGTCTTTTAGGGGAGGCAGCTTAAGGCACAAAAATCACACACAACATGGAAGCACAAGAGGAGAACACAGCATTTTTGAGTGCAGAGCAAAATCAATTAAATCAGCAAGAGAGTGTGAAGCTACGATTGTGACGCAAAATTAAATGGGCCACAGTAGCACTAGTGTGCGGGATGGAGACACAAGCAGCAGGTTTTTAATGGGCTCACAGGAAAATAAATCAAGGGAAGCCAGTGTTGAGTGAGAAACGGTAGGAGACACAAAATATATATCGCGTAACAGGCGTAAAGTGGAGGTTTTGGGACACAAAAGTAGAGAGGAGAGAAGCAAATTTTTTAAGATGATGTAGACCTTTATTGGTCTTATCATTGTACAGTAGAGATAAAGCTACAGAGGGAGTCAATAAAACAGGAGTGAAAGAAGCAGAGTGTGCGGCACCACAAGAAAAAAACAAGAGGAGCACAGTGGGAGACGAGAACGTAAGTGACGTAGACAAGAATCAACAGTGAAGGAACAGTGCAGCACAGTGGAGATGCTAGAGATGTGAGGGTTGCGATGGCATGAAGGGCAGATATAGTGAAGAGATGCGTTGAAGCTTTGAACACAAATTAAGGGATTTTTGGTTAGGGATTAAGTATGGAGCTGAAGCATTTTTATCATGATAGGCCCATGAAGGGCTGAACGTTTCGACGCCGATGAAGTATTATTTTAATTAGTTTGTTGTTTCTTTCTCTCATTAGAAATTGATTGTGTTATCCTATTTTAATTAATTTGGTTATTGTGTATGGATAATCGGATTATCGTTATTATTCGATTATTTGTGTATGAACCCATTGGGTATTGTTAATTGATAATTTTAATGCGTTCATTAGATTGTAATTGCAAAACGCATTGCTCGAATTTCGATATAATCCGTAATTGTTATGTTGAAATTCATATGCAGTGACTAATGATTCGTAATCGTTAGGGATAACACGACCTAGGTTAAATGACGCATCGTATGTAGTTGTTGCCTTGATTAATCAGTTTTCCTAATTCGTAATGTTACCGCCTAATTAAATCTAGAGATCGTATCCTAGGTTGTTCGATGGTTAGGTTTAATCAACGATCATATCTTGATTAGACAAAACCTAAGGGAAAACTCGGGTTAATTTTTAACCCACAATTAGTAATTTCTAGAAGAGGTTAAAGAACAACAAATTAATAAAATATGCTTGATTAGGGTGTAGGCCGAGATTGAACCAAAGAACCGGGTCCCTACTGAATTTCCCACATTTATCATTTTATTGCATGTTTTCTTTACTTTATTTTTATTAGTTATTTTTATTTTTATTTTTCCTTTCAAAAATCCAAACCCCCTCCCCCCCTTTACGTGTAAATACCAGTTAATTTCATTTCTTAAACTTTACACGCACTCTTTGTGGGATCGACCTAGACTCCCCATTGCTCCAGTAGTAGTCTAGTTATTTTAATTTTGACTAGCGTTACGACGTGCGGTCAGTACAATACCTTTAGCTTCCTACCTAAAATTATATTTTCCTAAAAATGTCCACGATGAAGATCTTATATGATAAACAACTATATATATAATTAAAATATTGTAGTTTTAAGCTCCAATGTAAGTCATCCATAAGATATTTTCTTTTCATGTTGTAATATAATCTATAAGGAGAATTTCAAGATTATAGCTAATAGGCTAAAAGATACACTTTCCAACTTCATCAAACCATGTCAAGGAGCCTATGTGAGGGGAATGAACATTGGGGATAACATATGCCTTGCATAAGAACTCTTCAAGTGTTACTCTACCAACAAAGCAATAAAAAGATGTGCTTTGAAAATTGATTTCACAAAATCATTTGATACAATAAGTTATTTTTAGGATTTCCTAGTTGTTTTTAGGATGGATCAAAGCTTGTATCTCCTCAATATCTTTTGTAGTCATGATTAATGAAGACCTTTCAATCATACTTAAGGCAACTAGAGAATTTAAGGAAAAGGACTCTATGTACCCTTTCTTATTTACAATTGCAGTAGAGGTATTAAGTAGAATTACATCTTTAAACATTAGCAATTCCCCCAAATTTCAAATATTACCAAAAATGCAATAACTTACAAATTTCTTAACTTGATATTGCTGATGATTTGCTTATGTTGTGTGGTGCATATAAAGAGTCGATAACGCTACTCATGAGATCTTTGGAGACATTCAAAGAAATTTGTGGTCTAAGCTTCGATCCTAATAAAAGCTCCACATATATCTCATATGATATAGGCTCCCATGATAGACTACTTCCTACTACATTGGGATTAGAGATGAAGTTGTTACCTTTCAAGTACCTAGGAGTCCTCATCTCTACTAGAAGCTTGAATGCCAGTGACTACAAAACATTGATATACTCTATAGAGAAAAGAATAAACTTATGATGTAATTGATGGTTGTCCTAATGAAGCAGAATCCCATTGGCCATAAGTATTATCAATAATCTAAGTAACCATTGATTTTCACATTTGGTTATGCCTAATGGATTTAAAAGAAAATAGACATGTTAATTAAGGACTTTATATGGAAGGGAACTACCAATATCATAAAAATCCTAAGTATCAAATGGAGCACTCTTTGTCTTCTTAAATAAGAATAAGAAATTAGGATTAATTCAGTCATGATCTTGACCAAAACTCTCATGGAAAAAAGGCTATGGATACTATTATTGAAAAAGGAGAATTTATGAAATTGATCCATACATATCATATGAAAGGGGAGAGTATCTGGACTTTACAGGTGAACCTTACACAATCCTATACACTACAAAGAATTTTATCAACCAGAATATTCATGAAAGAACATATAAAACACATTATTGGGGATGGAAATGGAACGAAATTTTGGTTTGATAATTGGGTTACAATTGGTCCTTTATATATAAAAAAAAGAGTATTGAACTTTTTAAGAGCCATAGTCCCTAATTTAATCAAAGTTTATGACATTATATTGAATGAAGAATGGCATTGGCCTTTCCATCGTGTTAAAGGCTCACAAAGAATTCTTCAATTACTATCTTAACATTACCCACTTATTAACTACCTCATTTGGTATGCTAGAAAGAGAAGAATCAAGTTCTCTAATAACTCCTATAGGAAACTTCATATTAGTTCTGCCTTGAAGGTGGATTGGTTCAAGCTAGTATGGGATATAACATTTTCTCCATCTCATTGTTCTTGCTCTGGTTGGCTATAATATAAAGATTAGCCACTAGGGACAAAATCAAGTTCATAATTAATAACAAAGCATATGTATTATGTGGAGCATCTTTGATAAGCCACACACACTTATTCTTTGAATGTAATTACTCTTAAAGACTATATAGAGGCTTTCTGGAACTATTCAACACTCAATGCAACATTAGAGTTTGGCCAAGAATAGTGGAATGGGCTAATGCAATCTATTTAGGTAATAAATAGGACAAAAAAGGCTTCAAGATTGGCATTGGAGCATTAGTTCATTTAATATCGAATATAAGAAACTATGTAGTTTTCAAGAAAAGGCATTGGAGTATTAGTTCATCATATAAGGACCCTTAGCAAGAGGCTCGCACTCTAAGGTATCTCTCCTAATGCAACAAAGATTGGCTTTATAATGAAAACATAAGAATTGGTCACCTAGAGTTGTGGGTTAACTTTCTTATTATATTCAGGGGTAGTTTAGCCTTAAATAGCATAACATCACTTGTATAAATTGGTTTATAAGTAGAATGCATATTTTGTTTACTAATTAATAAGTAAAAAATCAATCCATCAGTTTAGTGATGGATATATCATATATGTAAATATTGTTGTATTTTTTGTATACATGTTCAATTATCTTTCTCTAAATTTTTCTTTTTGTATCCATATGGAAAAGAAAATGAATTACTAAATTTAGAGATAAATTTCTTATACCACTATTTTTTTCGTCTTGATTGTTAAGATGTTGTGTTTGATAATATATTATGGAATCACTATATGATTTCAGATCCTTGGTGATAACTTAAGAGAATCAATAATATGTTGATCAAGAAAGAATAAAAGATATGTCCTAATTAACAAGAGCAAGAATGCTAAAAGACAAGAGGTTGAAGTCATCGTCATTAGTGATAATAATGATATTGCATCATCAAATAGGAATGATGAATGAAGCCATGTAAGGATGGAAGTAGTGAGCTTTATAACTTAATAATTAAGTAATTAACCTTATATATGCATTTTGGAATTGAGAACATTTTGTTACTAAATTTTGTGCCTCAATTTGATGTGGTCTTGGGCTTATTTTAAGACACTCCAACCTAAATGGAGGTGGAATATTTTATTGTCATATATTAACTACTCTTAGCCTATAATATCTAATGATATCAATGAAATTTATATACTTGTAACCAGTTACTATACCTAACACTTATAAAGTTAATGGAAGTCACTAAACTCACAAGATATTAATCATGTTTGACAATGACTAAGTACATTATATTTCTACATTATTGATCAAATGAAAGAAAAAATATTGCCTTATAATATATATAATATGGAACATTTACAACTAATAAAGAAGTTAATCTAGTTTAAAAAAACAAAGAATATTTATGTCATTTGACGAGGAATGTTATTTTTCAATATATGAAAAATGGTATTTTTATATAGTTATGGTATTGTTGTATGGATTCATGATATTCTTTTTATGTAATGATGACAAATTTTTAGTTATAGCTCTAAAATTTCATAGTAAATGTGGCACTTCTTTGTATAGATCCATGGTAATTTTGTATATAGTCATATTATTTCTTTTTTGTATAGAATCATGGTATCTTTGTATATAGTGATGGCATGCTTTATAATTAGTTGTGGTATTGACATATTAGAGTAAAGGTGGAACTTATTTGTATAAAAATGACATTTTTTTGTATATAGTCATAATATTTGTATATATAGTCATATTATTGTTTGTGTAGTGATAGTACACTCTATACTTAGTTATGTTGTTAGAATAAGTGGTTCTTATTTGTGTATATCCATGATATCTTTTATATTAAGTCATGATACTTTTTATATGAATTTATGGTATTCTTTATATGTACTGATGGTATATTTTGTACTTATTATATTAACATATTAGTGTAAAGGTGATATTTACTGTAAACATTCATGGTGGCTTTTCATATAGTCATGATATCCTCTATATGTAGTGATGAAATGTTTTATACTTAGTTGTGTATCAATATATTAGAGTGAAGATGGTAATTATTTGTATAATCCATGATATTTTTTTGGTATAGGTTCAAGATATTTTTTTATAAAGTTATAATATTCTTTTTATATTGTGATAATATATTTTTTACTCAGTATGATATTGACATATTATTGTAAAAGTGGTAATTAGTAAACATCTATGGTATTCATGTATAGAATTATGGTATTCTTGTATAGGGTTATAGTAGTCTTTGTATGTTTTGATGACATTTTTAAACTTAATTATGGTATTGACATACTAGAGTAAATCAATAGTTATTTATATTATTTTTAATATAGATTTATGGTGTTTTTTATTTGGAATTATAGTTTTGAAACCCTAACCCATAACAACGATTTACATAAATTTATGGTCATTGATCGATCTAGGATCAACTATAAATTGGTATAAATGAAAATAATATAAAAACATACACATTTTACTATCTATTTTTGTTTAAGATATTAAAGAACTTAAATATGCTATTCATCTTTTTAATAATATTCTAAAACTTATCCCATTCAGTTCATCCCATACTACATTTTTCTTAACCTTGCATGTTGACAACACTTCAAAGGTCAGCTTCTTATAATCATATTTAAACATAGGGAAAATTTTTGTCCAATCCATATTCTTAATCATGGTTTCCACCTCCATCACTAAACCTATATCTACCAAATATATGAATCTAAACTTCTATTAAGTTTAAAAGGTCAAGTTTTTAGGATTATATACCTTTCTAATTGACCTTTTTTAGTAAAATATAACATAAAATGTTCACCTTCAAATGATTATTGGAACTGATAATGCGAAGCTCCCGCTCTTTTAGATACACCATTACTACTATTTAAGGATAGTCTCTTATTTATATTATGGAAAATTATACACCCATAATAGAAAATAATCCATGTAAATGACTCTCAAATATGAAAATCCCAAAAATTTTGTCAAATGGACCCTAGCTTGGTGAAATCAACATTTTAAAATGAAAGGTGAAGTAATCTTAGTTTAAAGGGTAAATTAAAAAAAGAATCCCAAATGTGGCACTTCCACTTGCTCAATTACTATACCATTTAGACTAAACGTTGTCATATGGAATGTCATCGAAGAATTTAGACATAATGGAGAAGTTTGGAGCAACAGTTGGTAGAATACACAACTTAACATTGTTTGCCTCTCCTATACAAGATATATCATACCAACAAGCAGAGGCCATAGAAGTGCTGATATAAGATAATGAATTTGTCAGAATTTTCATGATTTGGATTAACATTAATCCACTTATGTGAATTACTACAATTAAATTTTCTCTTTTAATATCTATTTAATTCTTATGAATATTAAAGAGTTCATCTTTGATTGATTTATAAGGTTTAATGGATTCCTTTCAACATTTATTCACATGTGAGAAAATAGTAGTTATGTGAGAAAACAAAACATATAGTTTCAATTCTAGGAACCACGTGTGCTATTCTCAACATTGCAGTATTGGCTAGCTCCTCATGGCCTGAGTCCATTAATCTTCTTACAATAACAATCACTTCCTTTGTAGTTAACTAGAAGCCATGAGAACAATAAGCTTTGAACTACAAAACATAATCAATATTTTCATTTAGTTTTTTAAGAAAAATAAAGCAGGAAACATATATAAAAGGTAACATATATAGTTAAACCAAATTCCTGACTATAAAATAAAATTCTATACGACACAATTACAAGGTCCTAGAGGTTGTTGACGTAATAAACTATGCTTGTAAGAGCATAAAAAGATACTCAAATGAAAAAATTTAACTACTCCAATAGTATCTTATGAAACTTCAAACGTGATGTTTTTCTTTCTTCTGCTATCTTGATCTTTTTAAGCCTAAAACATAGAGAGAACTTGTAAACTTTCTCCTGAGCTTGCCTATAACTACATTATCTATGTTATGTAAAGAGAACTACAAAATCAGTACTAAGACTTAAATTTGATGCCAAAAATTGATCTTGACTCTATCCTCTCTATTCAACATATGTTATCATTTACAAGGTTCTTGCAAATTCACATATCTAGTTAAACGACTCCAATTCTTCTCCCAAAGGCTTCTTCATCTTTTCTCCAGTAGTGCTTTCGGTATTAAGATGAACTACAACTACATCCATCCCCTTTTCACTTTTCAAACCATTTCCATTATAGAAATGAAGAACAAATAGAAATATAGAAGCATTCAGTATACTTCTGTATGTGAATAATATGATGTACATTCACTTATTTATACACTCTACATATCTTTAACTAAAGTAACAAATCAACACAACATAAATGTACAAGATTTTAGGAGAAAATAAAGCCTAATTACAAGGGATAGTTAACAGAATAAAGATTATGGGAATATCTATTAATATTTGTTAACATACGTTAATATCCTCCCTCAAAGTCAAGGTGGTTGTGAAGATGATAACTTGAGTTTTGAGAGAAGATGTTGAAAATATGGAGGCAGATGTGATTTGGTAAAAAAATAGCAAGTTGTGCTTGAGATGAGACTGGAACAAGTTGTATAAAGCACATGATGTTGTACAAGATGACAACGATCTCGAGGTGTTTAGTTTGTTCATGAAAAACATCATTGTGAGTAATCTGTATGACACTATGATTATCACAAAAGAGAGGGACTGCTGAAGAAAAGGTGACACTAATGTATTGAAATATCCATCAAAACCATAAACGTTGAGTGGTAGTGTCAGTTAGGGCTTGATATTATGATTCAATGCTTGAGTGAGTGTTGGATCCCGTTTCCGGAACCCAACTCTCTTGCTTACTCATTCGACTATTGGACTCTGCTTGATTCCGGAGTCCAACGCTAGCTCTGAAAATCATGAAACGAGAACGTGCATATTACCTTGAATGGTTCTTGTATTAAACCCTCATTAGCCATCGTTTTTTTTTCATTCTCATAACATCCCAAAAATTTACTCACCAATGGTTCCATGGTGTGCCTATACAAAACAATCACTATGCTCAACCTCATTGCTCCTGTTTGCGAACAGAATTTGGAAATCTTCAAATCCGAATTTCAATTTGACTTCTTCATAGAAATCATAGCTCTATGTCTCTAGTTTGCTTTGAAGAAAGAATCATCTCAATCGGAGTTATACAACTCAAGATATGCTTAAAAAACCTAAGGGTGCACATACTCCAATTATGCTCTCCAAACCGACCCTCACTTGTTCTAATGCAAACTTTCTCAAAACAACTACAAGAGATATCATTTTTCATGGAGAGATAGATACATGTCTTAGGAATCTATTGCTTCAAGAATCACTTCAATTAGAGGTCGAATGAGGGAGTTATGCTCAAAAGAATAGACCGTGTTTATCCCTTAAATCGATTTGAACCTATCTTGGCGCGATTGTCATAACTTTTACTAAAAATGTCTGATTGCTTTCATTTTTTGGACCATTAGAAAGTAGACTTTAAGAGCTACAAAGTTTATGAAGACCACAAAACCTGATTCTGCATTAAAGAGGGTCAAAAAACGCAATCTATCCTGTAAATGTCCGTTTAACGGACATAGATCGGCCAAACTGCACCATTTCACCCTAGAAGGTCCGTTAAACGGACTTCCATATCCGTTTAACGGACGTGGGCGAAGCAAGGTGTCCTTTTTGACACAAAAAGGTCCGTTAAATGGACCTAAAATTTGTTAAACGGACATGGGGCTTCCCAAAACCCCTCCAAACCTTCTCTAATGCTTCCTACATCAAATCTAACATCATAAACACTAACATCATAAACACTTATAATCTTTCAAAATTCACTTATTTCAATGCCAAAACACTTCATAACAACTCAAACACCCAAGTTCATCTCACAAAATTCTCAAATCTCAACTCAATTGGTTCATCAAAACCACAAATTCCAATCATTTAGCATAGTTGTCATCATCACAAATTATATACAGCATCCTAACTTGTAACAATCATATCTCTTCATTCCGATGTCCCAAAATTACAAACTTTATAGCGTCGGAAAGCAAAAAGGATCATCTACAACTTATATGAAGACAATTTTTACCAATTTTACCTAGATTATTCCAGATTTTCCCTTGAATCAGTTCACAATATTTACCCTTATGAAATCTTAGAATTCATCTCAACTTCACTTCCTTAACTAAAGCAACACATTCTTATCCATTCATAATTCCTATCCTTCTTTTTCCATAACATTTCACTCATATAT
>JANKOE010000002.1:58393834-58406305 GCA_026284465.1 Erythroxylum citrifolium | reverse complement strand
GTTTTCTGATCTCTGCGTGGATACCTTTAGAGATAGTCTCTATTGGCTATTCAGGTTTGAGTTTTTCATACCGACACATAGATCCTGGCTTTCGGGAAGGTCCCGGCGATAAAATTTTTTATTTTCCGCTGCCTGTACATGTGATGTACGTCCCAGGATTTTCCTACAATAACTTGTTTGAAATTAGGTTTATACCTTAAGTAAGTTTGATCACTCTCAATTCATCAATCATACGATCACCAATCCTTTTTCTAATGCTTTATGTTCACACAATTTCCCAATTCTCATTCATTTATAGATAATTCACATTGTTCATATTCTTTGAATCACATTTGCATTCATAGAAACATCCTTATACCATTAACAACTCATACTTCCCAAATTCATATGCATTGATATCAAACAATCCATTCCTTAAATTATAACATCAATTAATAACCTAAACTCATCAAACAATTAACCAATTGATTCAAGATCAAACTAAGCTTATTTTAAGCCCTAATCAAGTCTAAAAATATCAATGTATATTGTTTTATCCTTATATAACTCAACCAGAACACAGAACACAAACTCTCATTTCTGCCAAGCATTTCCATGATTGTGGAAAGGAATCAATACAATTTGGGATGGGTGACCGAAAGTTCACCTTCACTTTCCTTCCATTTTTCTTTCAAATTTTGACACCTTCAAAATAGTTCATCAATTAGACCTCAATTATACCTTAAAGACGTTTTAGTTCTCATTAATTCATCTTTAATTCCAATTCAAATCATTCATTTGGTAGTTCAAAAATTATGGTCTTTCAAGCATCAAAATCAAAATAGAATATAACCAATCCATTCATTAAATTCCCAATACACATTCAACACCAAACCCACAACCAAATTCATCCCTAATCAATCATCATAAATGTTATTCCAACATATGTCAATAGGTCAATAATTCACTTACTAATTCAACTTAATGTCTTCTCAACCATCAAATCCTTTATGAACAAGTTGTCTTCTTTTAATCATAACTTTCTCTACAAAGATCCAAATTCCATGATTCTTATTCCACATGAAACTAGACTTCCAATAGTCTTAATATAGCTAAGACTTACACAAACAACATTTCCCTTTAAAATATAATCTCCATCCAAATTCTGTCCTATTTCTGGTAAGAAACAGACTAGAAACCAATACTCAACCTTCAAGAAATCATTATCAAGACATCTCCTAACCAAATGTTTCACAGAAACATTAATAAGACATTAATAATCATTTTTCATGTTTTACGGTTTCACTAATTCGGACTCTAAGGTCCTCAAAAATCAGGAAATAATACAAGATTCTTGCATAGGGGTCTATCACAGGTAGTATTAGAGAAACAAGTGTAACTCAAGCTCTAGTGACTATTTTGTCAAGCCACTTTCACAGAGGCCAAGTTAAGAACTATATCTGCAACTTTCATTTTTTGAGTTTCTTCAAATTAGTACTCTAATGATATGAAAAACACATCGAAATAGAAAGATGAAATTGAAACCAGAATTTTAACTTACCTTGATAACTCCTTTCCTTCTCCTCTTCTCTTCCCCTTTTTCTTTCCTTCTCTTCTCATTTTCGTTTTCCTCCCTCTTCTCTTCCCCTTTTTCTCTCCTTCTATTCTCATTTTCATTTTTCTCCCTCTTCTAACCTTATAGCTGACCTTAACTCACTTCTATTGCCTTTTTCATCCATTTTCTCTAGAAAATTCAAGAAAGTCAAACTAATCTATGTGTTACCATTCCATTAGTCCATATGTAACCATTCTATTGGTCCATATGTTACTATTCTATTGTTCCATGTGTCACTTAATTTAGGCTCCACATGTCACTCATTTTAAGGCTACATATGTTACCAATTGTAACGCTACACATGTCAGCAATTGTAAGGCTATATATGTCACCATTCTAAAGCTCCACGTGTCATACATCTAAAGTGCCATTTGTCATAAATTTAAAAGGCCACTTTTCCCTCATATACTTAAGCCACTTGTCATCCAATTAACTTAGTCATTTGTCACTTATTCCCAATGCCACATGTCACCATTTCATAGGCCTAAAAACTTAAATTCTCTTTTATCAATTTGTCTTGCTCTTTAACATTTTTCTTATACTAGATGCACATATCACCTCATCAATTTCTCAATTTTAACAATAATTTCCCAATTCACTAATTATAATCCATCAATTTATGTTATTGGTAGATCAAAATACAAAACATTGGGAATGCACATTCATATCACGTTCATTTTCGTTCCATACCCTAAAATATGTCAATTAAGTGCATATATTATCTTGCAATGTTCTCTAAATCATGATTCATATGTGTTTACGAATATTATGCGTGTGAATGAATGCACCTTGTAAATTCTTAAATGAAATAACTAATGTGACTCAATCTAACAGTTTAATCTCTTAACAATTTTAGGAGGCAGGATATTACAACTTTCCCCCTTAAGAAATTTCGGCCTCGAAATTCTTACTTAACTGATCAAACAGATGGGGGTAATGTTGTCTCATGTTTTCCTTAGTCTCTCAAGTAGATTCTTCTCTCGAATGATTTCTCCAATAACTTTTCCTCCATATAACTCAAATTACTCGCAATCTCAACTTTTTGAACTGGTAACATATGCCTCAATATATTATTCATATATCGAAAATGCACATTTATAAGCCAAATATTGATGTTCAATGCTCATTCATATAAATTATCAATACAATAGCACATTAGTACAATTCATCACTGCAACCAATACAAATGCTCATCAATACCAATTATTCATGTTGTCATGTTATATTTCTTATTTATGACTGTTAAGTTTCCTTTCTATGTTAAGCCTGCACATTTTCTATCAGTGTAGATAACGGTGGTTTGGATATTCGAGGATATCAAACTGTGGACACCGGTGGAGTCAAACTATAGCAGCAACACTATTACCTTATAGGCATGCCCATCTATCCACAACCAAGACAGTAGAGCAGGCACTATAACATTTTCTTTGGAATTCATTATGCTTCGGATTTGACCTGTACCTAACATGAAATACAATATGGATCTAAGTTTTTCCTAGTGGTAGCGCCAATCTATAAGCCAATAGATCCACTTTCTCAGTAATCTCATAAGGGCTAATATACCTAAGGTTCCTTTGCCCTATTATCGAGCCTCATCACTCCTCTTTATAGTGTGACACTTTCAAAAATACTTTGTCTCCCACTTGGCACTCTATATCACTCCTATGTTGTTCTGCACAACTCTTTTTGTCAATCCTAAGCTACCTTAATCCCACTGCAGATCATTTTCACCTTATTAACAGTATCTTGAATCAATTATGGGTCATCAACAGTCCTCAGGCCCTCTTCGTCCTAATATAAGGGTGTTCGACACCTTCTACCACTCGATTTCGTAATCATATTCTCTTATTCTACATCATTGCCAATGTTTTCAGAAGTTTTACTAAACATACAGTAACTACACATTCTGGACTTATTTTCTTCTTTAAAATAAACCTCAAGCTGTACTTTGTAAGTCTCAAACTAAACTTTGCAAGTCTCCACCAATTTTTGTCATAGAGCAATCAATTATAAGAAAATTCTACAAATGCTCACCAATACTAATTATTCATGTTGTATTTCTTATTTATGACTGTTAAGTTTTCTTTCTGTATTAAGCCTGCACATTTTCTGTGGGTGTGGATAACGGTACTATGGATATCTGAAGATATCAAACTATGGACACCAGTGGTGTCAAACTATATCAACGACACTGTTACCTTATAGACATGCCCATCTATCTACAACCAAGACAGTAGAGCAGGCACTATAACATTTTCTTTGGAATACATTATGCTTCGGATTTGACCTGTACTTAACATGAAATACAATATGGATCTAAGTTCTTCCTAGTGGTAGCACCAATCTATAAGCCAATAGATCCACTTTCTCAGTAATCTCATAAGGGTCAATATACCTAAGGTTCCTCTTGCCCTATTATCAAACCTCAGCACTCCTCTCTACAGTGTGACATTTTCAAAAATAATAAATTGTATATAATTAATAATAAAATTTTATTATTTTAAAATAAAAATATTAAAAAATATTTGTCACGATTGTGACTTAAACAAATCACAACCGTGACTTTTTAATTAGACATAATTTCTGTTTTGAAATCATAGCATTAAATCTCCTATAACAACCATTTTAATAAGTCACAATCGTGACTTTTTAATTGAACATAATTTCTGTTTTAAAGTCATAACGTTAAACCTCCTGCAACAATCATTTTAATATAAGGGGTATAATAGTCATTTATTATACATTACATTTCATTCTATTCATCTTCTAAACAATATTTAACTACATTACATTATGAATTTTTCCATCTCTCTTAAACAACTTTTCGTTTTATTACATTTCATTTTATTATAAATCGTTCCGTTCTGTTTAGTTACGTTTCATTTTATTCCACTAGGCAATAACCGGCTATAGCCAGTACCTGATACTTAGGATCCTGAAAGAGGGGGAGAGCAAAGTTCTTGTAAACCGGCACGTGTCGGAGATAGGACGGTGACTGTCGAAACGTTAACTCTGTCAACGATTGGACACGATTCTGAATTCGTTTGGCAAAAGATAGAGCAGAGAACAGACAAAGTAAAGAGTTAGTAGGAAAAGGAATGGGGAGAGTTTTTGTGGTGGAATTGGAAGGTAGGTGTTATAGATGCAAGCACTGTGATTGTCCTCTCGCTCTCTTTGATGATATAATCTCTCGGGTACCTATCTCTCTGTTTTAATGTCCTCTTCGTTTCTTTTTTTAATTAAAGAATTTCATCGGCTAAGAATATACTTGAATTTTGCTTGTTGATAGTTCAAATAATCGTTTTTGAATTGGAGGATTTCCAGGGGTTTGATTTGTACTAACTGGGTATATGTAATTTATGTTAGATTCGTTTGATAAAGGTTAGGAAGTGATCTTGCATGGAGGAAGATGGAGATAATGATGAACTACGTTATATATAAAGATATAATACATGATACATTGTCTTGGAAGTTTTTAGTTGACAAATGATGTTTGTAGTTATATGTAGGTTCGCTTGTCCTTGGTTTAAGTTCTTACCAGAGCTTTCGCATAACCATTCAATCGGGTTATAGCTTTGTACCTCTATGTTTAGTGGATTGCTTTTTCTGCATTTGGTGAAGAGCTATGGTATCCATTATTTATGAATCGACATAGTGCTTAACTTGAGGTGTAGCACCATGGAAATATAAGAAAAAAACGATTGATAAGAATAAAGGTTAGTTCTTGAACAAATAGCAAAACTTAAAGTTCTTTACTTAATTTGGGGTTTCCCAGGAAAGCTAGCCAGAGTTTCCTTCATCTTTTAATGTATCGTGTTTATATTTAGTTCACCACGCTCTTAAACTTCCATTGACTTTATGTTGTTAATGCATCAGAAATTCAACTGTCGTAAAGGGAGAGCCTACTTGTTCAAAAAAGTGTAAGTTCTTTCAATGCTTGCTCTAGCCTGCTTGGTTTAAGTTGTCTTATTTTGGTTTATTTGGAATGTTTGTTTGAGGGGTTAGGTGTGGGAAGGCGTTAATCTTATAAGGTTCTCAGTTGGTATAAGTGACATGTGGGTTTGTGTCTAACTGCTGTGCTTATGAATAAGCTGCTATTAATACGGTATCTGGACAAAAATACAGACATGTGTTCAAATTATGCATTCTGGGACTCTTGCTCAATTGTTTGAGACAAAATTATCTAGGCAGTTAAGCTAATTTTATTAAATCGTCATAAATAGATTCATAATATCAGCTTACTGTCTTGCCAAAATTTCCATCTTTCATCACCCTCAAAAGATGGGAATTGAAATAACTCAATTATAAATTTGCAGTGACCCAAAGCTCAGTCATTGAGCCAATACAAACTTCTAAAGTGTGTATTTGGATATTCAAATATCATGCATCGGCCTAGATGAATTCAACTTGTATGTTGCAATTTGCGCTGTTTAGATCCAAACTCACATCACGGAACTCAGAAAAGTGAGCATGTGACCTTTTTCCTACCCCATCTTCTTTCAAAAAACCAGGGTTAATGTATCAGCAGGACCCCAAGAAGAGAGAATGATGCTTACTGGTATGCACACTGTGGAAGATGTACTTTGCTGCTGCTGCGGGCAACTTCTTGGATGGAAATATGTAAGATTTATGTCATCTTGATTTGTGGTTCAATATTGGATGATATTGTGGCCTTGTTAATACTATGGACAAATCTACCCTGGTTCCAGAAAATAATAATGGGTTCAATTAAAATCTAACAATTGGAATTGGTACTAGATATACTGACATGTAATATCCATTGTGAGATTTATTCATGTAAAGTGTCTCTTCTCCTTTAACCGAGTGGTAGAAAAATGCTCTTGCCAGAAAAGTGCCAAATGTATATTTTAGTTCCTGAAATCATGCCCTCATTCTAGTCTGGTTCCTGCTCCTCAAAATATTATAATTTGCCCTAGTATTTGCATTATGATATTAAGTTAATCCTCAAGTACACGAATTAGATAGCAATCAGGAAGACTATAAGACTATGTTCTAATGACACAAAAAATAGTTCTTAAAAGTTTATAGCCAGTCCTTGAAATGCAATTAACGAGTGAGTTGAAGAGAGTTCATGATTGCAATTTAGTTCACACTCTAGGAGCTAAACGAAAAATTCCAAAAAGAGTAGGGGGTAAAACGGAATGAGAATAAAATTTTGAGCCAAAGTATGTATTTTACCATTTTTGTATAAAGCTGAAATTGTAGCTGCTGAGTAATACTGTATGTAGGTTGCTGCACATGACATAGACCAAAGATACAAAGAAGGGAAGTTTGTTCTTGAGAGGTAATAGTTTTGGTTAGTCATTTAGAGATTTACATCACCGATATCTGCAGAACTGGTATTCTAAGTAGTTAGGTGCGCATCTGGCAAACAGATGGAGGATAGCCGAGGAGGTCTCGGAGGAGTTCCATTTGGATGGTCATCCGATTTTAAGTGACGGAGACAGCGCTCAGGACCTCTGATGCATTGGCTGAGACATATTCCAAATGTCTATGGTTAAAGAGCAACTGAGAACCTTATTTAGTGCCTGTAATAATGACAACAGCTATGTTGTATGACTATGGGTAAAGTGAACAATTAAATATTCTGGGAGGAGACAAAAAGCTTAAATTTCAAGTCCCTATCCCTTATCCAAGATCGCAGTCGCTGGACTTGGATGGAAACAGAGCACAGTAGCAGACAATTTTCATCTAAACAGCGCGTTTCAGATATGCTGTTCCAATTCCAAGCATACAAATCAACCAGAAGATTCTTTATCCTTTAAAAACTTCTAGCTCCATTATCCTGTAGGAAAATCAATGTTATGGTCTTCTTGTGGTTATGTGCTCCCATTCGGTGACTCACTGTCTCATAATTACACGTGACATTTTTTTCACTATTAAAGAGAGCATGGGGCCAACTATATCCGACGATAAATAATTACAAGCAGCCACTGCATTTTTGACATTTTGATACAAGACAAGAAGAGTGGAGTGGTCCTCCAGGGACAGAGAGCGAGCCCTCAGCCACCTTCACACGCCCCACCAACGCTCTACCACGTGGTGCACGATTTCCCCTGTTTTCTTCAACTTTTTGATTAAAAAGTTAATGAAATATTTGATATACCTTTATTAATTACATGTTGAACTGTCACGATGTACGAGAAATTAAAAGGTAATTTTAAAAATAAAATTATAAACATGCATAAAAAGTTACGAACAATACTTATTTTGAGTAATTAAAATTTACGTTAAACTTATTTTAAATAATTAAAATTTACATAAAAACAACTTTTATTTTAGAAAAAAAAAAGAGAGCATAGTTTGCTATTGTTTGCTCGACAACTTGTCTTTTTGCTTTCTGGGTCCCATTTGCTTATATTTTACTAACGAAAAGGTTTTGAGTGCCCAGATTTTATATTATATTTGTCCGAGAATGAAAATCGGAAAATGGCCCACTTCTCGATGGAACCATCTTCAAAGGAAGACAGCATCACCATCCATCACTCGCCAGCCATGCATTAATGAATTCACACCTTCACATCCATCATTCACGAATCATCATCATTATGACCACCATACACTTACATTTTGCACACAAAAGTCGAATGCCATCTAACGGCGCCGTTAATTATGACAAAGTGGGGGAGAAAGGACTAGACAAACTGACGAAGACGGTTCGCCGCCCCCACCTATGACTGACAGGGTCACGGAGTTTCATGTACGACAAGCTTCTCGCGAGTGCACATCGCTCGCTTATGCCCATGTGTGGTGATGGGGCAAACGTTAGACCGCCTTGACGCATCTGCTGCCGACAGATTTGCTCGTGGCCCACACTCTGTCCCAACAATCTTGTGACGCTGCCACGTTCATAATGGTTCCCTAGTCCAGTTATTTTAGCATCCAAAGAAAAAAAGAATAAAAGGAGAGAGAGGGTGAGAGGTGGGGTCAAATCAAATGTTAGTGAGAAATTTGAATGACGGCCGGCTTGGTGCGGGTGGAGGCAGAGACGGGTGATGCTGGGTGCAGGTGCAGCACTGTTGACGCTGGGACCAGATTATCTTATTCTGTTATTACTTTATTTTATTTTATTTTATTTGCATATTTTTTAAAATATGGTATAAATAAATATGCGAATTAAATTGATATAAAATAGAATAAAAATAGGTTATTATCTGTTCCACTGACTATTCCCTCCTGCTGACGTATGTTCGTTTAAATAAATTAATGCCAATTTGGCCTTTTTCTTCTCCTCTCTAGTAGAGTAGGTAGTAGGTACTGCCACTCCAGAGACTCCACTCTTGTCCTGACTAATGTTACTGTTTGTGTCTGATTTTCATCTCCGGCAACTTTGCTTCTGGCAAATCTACTTTTTACTTTGTCGGAAGGCCGCCTGCAGCTCTTTTTATCAGAAATTGAGCATGAACTCCCTTAGTTGTTTTACTACCACATCATAATAATCACAAGGCCACTAAATGGGTCAAAACAGAAGAAGCAAAAAGTTGCACTAGACCTAGTCATGGGTCAAAATTAGCAGCGGGTTGATTCAGTGTGAAAAAATTCATCTCAATTTTAAGTCATACTTACTTAGTCCAAGTGAGTATCTAATTCTTAGTTTTGACAATAACAAAATATTTTATTATTAACATTTTATCATTAGTGATATTAGTAAGTTAACACATGAAAGATCAAGTTCAACAAAAGGATATAGTGAGTATAAGAGTTAATTAAATTAATTGAATAAACAAAAGGTAAAGAAAATGAATAAAGTGAAGCACATATAAAATTCAAGTGAAGAAACAAGAATAAGAAGGAATCAAACATATCAAGATTTGAAAAAATTATTGTAATTCTTTTGGTAACTTTATTTTTGTTATTTTAATAAATTAAGAACTTAATTAAAATCAAGAACCTAATTATTGCACGATAATTTTCATATAGGGCATAATGCATAAATTATTTCGTAATCAAGAGAAATATTATTTTGATTTTAAAAGAGAACTCCTTGATATTCAAACAAACTTTGAAAAATTAATTTAGATCAAGTTTTGGCCAAAAGAATGTATTTTGATCTTTGAAAGAACTTGAGAAGTTTTTTCTAAAATTATTTCATAAAGTTTGTTAATCTAATATGCTATCCATATATCTGTGTGATCAGCTGAAATCTTTTGAAAAATAATATTGTACTATGAATGCATAACCATACTAGTCAATATGTTGGTCAACCAGAGTGGTACATTGGTCAAACAATGTATCTATGTGATTGACCAATATAATATGAAAAGTAGCATGTTAATGTATCTTGAGTTTGTGTTAATTAGTAAATATATTGATCGACCATGGGACATTAATGGTTAACTAATACATATGTTACTAATCATCAATGTAGCAGTTAGATTTTGTTTGTAAATAAATCACATATAAGTTGTAAAAAATATGTTGAGTAAACTAGAGAGTCGTAGAATCCTTAAGACGCTAAAGAGTGCATATACTTTTTAGATAATATATATTTAGCCTTTCTTTTTAACCTGCATTACTCTTTTATTGTCACATTTGCATGTGAGTCTACTGGAAACAGTCTCTCTACTATATAGGGGTAAGGTTACATACTATCAGACCTCCCCAAACTCCATTTTATTGCGGGACTTCGAATTAGACGTGATGATGATGATGATATTTAGCCTTAGTTCATTAGTATGAACAAAGTTTTTAAGTTTTATATCCATTGTAAATGCGAAAATTATATATATATATATATATAGAGAGAGAGAGAGAGCTCCTCTTGACCTTAAATAATATTTGTAGAGGTTTATTCTTCACCTATGATAAAGCAAGATGTTTGTAAATGGTTGCTCTTCATACGTGGTAAAGTAAGATGACTATAAGAGTATCTTTCAAAAAGATGATTTTAAAGATTTCCCTTTGTTTGTAATAAAGAAGATGTCGTATGGAGATTTTTGTATCTATTAAAGGAAGAAGATAATGAATTTTCAAACTGAACTTTGGAAGTGGACATAGGTCATGGGTTGTTTGATTGAACCACTACAAATTAGTTTTATCTCTCTTTCCTTACTCTCTTTTATTTATTGGTGTGATTGTTTTTTATAATTATTACATATGAATTTGTCATAATTATTTATTAGTTTATAAATAATTAAAAAAAGTGAATATACACAATTTGCCCCCTTTTGTATGTCATTCAGGAACTAGCAATTAGTATTAAAGTAGGTCTAATTTCTTGTATATAGACTTTTGGCAAAATTTTGAGTAAGGATTATTATAGAACAATTTAATTCTCTTTTTGTTCAAGATAGCCAATGTATAGGTATATCCCCTCCTTTTTTTAAAGATAACAATTACATGTATTGAAAAATTATGGTAAAACATTTTTTTTAGCCAAAGGGATTGAATTTTGGAGAGTTGTATAGAGTTGTCCTTATGTTTCATTGAAAAAATAATTATAGATAAAGTAGAGACTAAGATACCAAATGATAGAAGTGAGTGGAACGATAATGATAAAAGACTCATTACATTAAATAACAAAATAGTGCATATTTATTTTGTTCTCTTGATATAAATGAGTTAAATAGAGTATTTATATATGAAGCCACTCATAAGATATGGCATATTCTTGAAATCACATGTGATAACACTACTCAAGTAAAAACGAGCAAAGTAAGCTTATTAGTGCATCAATATTAGATATTTTACATTAAAAATGAGTCTATTTTTAATATATATACTCACTTCATTTATATTATTAATGCTCTTAAAGGTCTTGGTAAGACTTACACTAATCTAAGAATTTATGAGAAAATTACTTAGATATTTACTAAAGATTTGGGATGCAAAAGTGGTGCTTATATAAAAAGCTAAAATTTAAGCATCTTGTCATTGGAATAGCTAGTCGGATCACTCCTCACCTTTTAGATGTGAATGAATGAATTATATAAAGAGGGACTGGCTCTAATAAGAAGATATGTGATATTTAAGTATCTAAGGATGAGAAAGTTCACGATGAGGAGACCTCCACAAGTGGGAGTGATGAAGATGGTATAAAGCTCATCACAAAAAATTTAAATTTTTTTTCAAAAGTGTGATTATTTTTAATCTTAAAGTGAATGATTTGTTGCATTAGAATAGGCATTAAAGAAGGTCAAAGAATCATTGTTTAAGTTCACTCTATGAAGGGAAAAATCAAATATCATACTTAAAGTCCAAAAGAACTCCGAGGATAGGTATAAAGTTAGTTTCACTTATGAAAGTACATCATACAATTCTAAGATAATTTTTGCGAGGGACAAACATTTGCATAATGAGCCTATGCTTAAATAATTACATGAACATATTGCTTCTTCTAAATATGTACAAAAATTACATTCGCATCCATCTTCCTCTAAGTTCCAAGCAAAAGGAAAATTTCATGTATTCATGTATATGTCACATTTTAAATCTAGAAGGTATAGCATTTAAGGCAAAAATAGGACAATTTTGTTCAAGATCATCCTAAAAGAATAGGCGACGTCCTTCTCATTCATATAGGCATCTTTACGATGTATGAATTAAAGGGAACATGCTTTGCATATTGCTTTAACATAGGGAGAACTTAATGTCATATATTTTCTTTAATATCAATAAATATCTTTTTCATCATTAAAAAGGAAGAAATTGTTAGACCAAGTGAGGTTCTAACGTATATTGTTAATGATAATAAAATATATTACTACGAATAATTTTTCTTTAGTGATATTAGTGAGTTAATGTATGAAAGATAAAGTTTAATGAAAGGATAAAGTGAGTAAAAGAGCCAACTAAATCAATTAAGCAATCAAATATTGGAGAAAATAAGTAAAATAAAGCATATGTATAATTCAAGT
>JANKOE010000002.1:58381494-58393734 GCA_026284465.1 Erythroxylum citrifolium | reverse complement strand
GGAGAAAATAAGTAAAATAAAGCAGATGTATAATTCAAGTAAAGAATCAAGAATAAAGAGAAATCAAGTACTTCAAGATTTAAGCGAATTATTATAATCATTTTTGTAATTTTGTCATGATTATTTCAATAAATCAAGGGGTTAAATCATTGCTTAATTATTTCATATAAGGAATACTTCATAAATCTTTTTATAATTAATATGAAAGAAAACTTCTTGACCTTTAAATGAACTTTGGGAGTTTTCAAATGAATTTGATAAGGTTTTTCTCAAAGGAATGCATTTTGATCTTTAAAAGAACTTAAGAAGTTTTGAAAATTTTATGTCAAGAAGTTTGATCAACTCATATGATAATTTGGGTAACCAACATTAGGTTTTTGGGTGGATTAGATGATTGATATATGTGTGTAGTTGATCAATGCCTTTTTTTTAAAAAACTATATATTTTGTGAGTTTGTAACTATATTATTTTATACATTGGCCCCAAAAAGGAATTATGTGTGACGAGAGTCTGTATCTACATTATTTTATACATTAGTCAACCAATATGACAAATTAATCAACCAATATGTCTATTATTGATCAATTTGGATTGAAAAATAACATGTTATGCATTGTGAGTTTGTATTGATGGATTGTTCGATACATTTATCGAACAATATGGCATATTATTCGAGTCATCTGATAATATAGTGTATCAATGATATTGCTATTAGTCATTGTAACTACTACTTTTGATTTCTAACAACTATTTTAAGTTGTTTTTAGCATAAATATATGAATTGTGAAAAGTTTGTTGGACATACTAGAAAATTATTAGGAGTCTTGATATGTTAAAGAGTGCATATGTACATTACATAGCATATATGGAGCCTTTGTCTGATGTAAAAGAATGAATTTTGAATTGTATAATTATTGCAATTAACGAAATTGATTAGTATACATATTGTGAAAGCTCCTTTTGATCCTAAATAAGATTTAATGTCTATTAAAGATCATTATTTCCCTAATAATTAAAAAATAATTGCAAAGAATTTTTAGAAAATATTATATGAAAGGTTGTTATTTACCTGTTGAGAGAAGACAATGAATTGTTAAACAAGATTTGGAGAGTCGATGTAAACTAAATGTTGTTTGATTGAACGACTATAAAATAGTTTTTATCTCTTTTTTATTTATTATTTTAATTATTTTGTAATTATCATATTTGAATTTTTTAAATTATTTTTTAATTTCAAAATAAGATAAATTACCTCTTTTTATTTGTCATCTCAAAACTATTAATAATCATTTTCATGTGTTCTTGGCAAGTATGGTTCAATTGGGTAATATTACCGGTTTGAATGAAATCCATACAAAATGCATCTTGTCCTAAACCCATTCATTGTTTTTCTTTTTTGAAACAAAGTCAATATCAATAACATTAATCAGAGAGAATGGGAAAAACCCCAACTACAACTGCTAGTATATAAATGTGAGACCTTTGCCAAGTTATGAGCCTCAACATTAACTTGCCGACAAATCCAACAGACCTTGATTTGAGGCATAACGCTCAATAATTGTTTACATTCTAAAATGACTCTATCAAATTCGGTCTAGTTATCATAAAAACTATTTAGTTTTTGGGCAAACCCGTTCATTGTTAAAACTATTTGTTTCCTGCGTGCACTGTAGAGGAAGAGATGCTGAAAAGCTAAAACCTGATTCCAAAAACTTGACGACTTTTGCTGAAAAATGCAGTTGACTGAAAAGGATTTTTGTAATGCAATACGAGAAACAGAACACAGACCACACGCATCAAAAAAGTTAAAAACCATAAGAGAGTGAGACCCATTCGCTATTAAATACAAATAATAATTAACAGACATTAACCGTCTCTGGCCTGGCGGCATTCGTATGACCAGCCAATAATAATAATAACCATTAAAAATTATTTTAAAGACCAAGTTTTAAAATTCAACTCGGCGTTAGTTTTGGATCAGCCTCGACGAGATCGAACGTCCTCCATTTCTCGTACTATTCTTCCGCAGCTTTTAGTTTCTACCAACCTCCTCTCTCGGCTATTAATCACCGCTTCCGCTAACTCTAACTCAGGATGCACAGGCTTTCTGAGTTTTGGGTTTTGACCGCTTGTTGGGACTTTTGGAGGACACGCACGAACCCACGTAGAGGAAAAGGGAAAGGATGGGCAATTTTGTCAAAGTAAAATAACAACGCGCGCTCTGGTATGACAAGTCCGCTTTTGGCCTTTACCCAAACGATGCTCTGCTAAAATTTTTTGGCAGGCGCAGTATCTCTCTGCACAATATGCCCAAACCCACACGCTTGCCTATCTAACCCACTAACTACAACCACACCCCAACTCTCGCATATTAGGGGCGTATCAGCACGCGCATGATTTGACCTGCTCCTCGCTTTTCAGTATCATACACCGCACTTTTAATTTTTTTGCTAAAACCCAAGACCGAAAACTTTAATGAGTCGATGAATCAGTGGGCCAGATCAACGGCTAACATGCATGTATGCTTACAAGTGTATAGGTCCATAATAAATCAAAGAAACCAAGTTCATATCAATATTCATATATAATATATGTACAACGAGAAGGGGGATGCTTCCTTCTAAGCTTTTACCAATTTCCTTGTTTCAGCTCTTCCTTTAAAACATATAACATAAATAACGCAGGAAGAGGCTTGTTGAGAGAAGACCTAGAAAAATGTAGATAAAATAAAGATAGAATCTTGGAAGGTTAAAAAACTGATAAAACGCCGTAAAAATGCCCTAACATAATGAGACCTCATCATGCGTATACCACAAGCGAATAGAATCAGAGCCACAACGGTGGTGGCTCGTTCAAATCGATGGGCAACCCACGTCGGACAATCCCAAGAAACGACGTTGGAATAGCAGCAGCATTACTTTCCGGCACCGGAGCACCATTACCCACAACAGAAACAGACCCCTCATTATGTACTACAGTCCCCGAAGGCTCGCCGTTAAACTTCATGTCTTTTAAAACACCAGTTTGCAAAAACTCACTGAAGGCGAAGCGGCGGTGGTGGTGGTTGGTGGAGATGTTAGAGCTCCAGCGAGGGTGGTGATCGCTGGGGAGGTTGAGGTCGAGAGAGAGGCTGCCTGTGGTAGTCGGTGGAGGGAAGTTTGTCTTAGGCTTGGCGCCGCGGAGAGAGCGAGCAGCGCCGTCGTAGGCGAGCGCGGCCTCCTCCGGCGTATCGAATGTGCCCAACCAAACCCTAGTTTTCTTCCAAGGGTCACGTATCTCTGCTGCGTAGCGTCCCCATGGCCGCTTCCTCACTCCTCTGTAGTGGGCTTCTCTAGAAGACGTCATGAAGAAGAAGAAGAAGAAGATGAAGAAGTGAAAAAATAAGGCCAAGGGAAGGAAAAAAGAAGGTTGAGGGACAGGAAATGAAGGAAAGGAGGCAGTGTTGATTTGTGTAGGAAAGTCTGGGGGTCCCACTCAGACACCCGTAATCGTCGGTTGGACGGCACGACCTGGTTATTCATGTGTTTGTACGTATATATATATATATATTGTATCTAATTTAATTAGGATAACAAAAAAGAATTTGACACCTCCTATCTCAACCGTTCAGATTCCCACGTACGGTGATGATTTGATGTCACCCTAAGACACATAAATATCTTATTAGACTTGAGGTTGGGTCCCACAGTTCAAACAATTATAAAAATCTAAAAAGACATATAGCCGCCGCCTGATTAGATGCGAGACGCCGGTGATGATGTCAGCCCTAAGGGCCCCACCATGTCTGTACGGCTCTGATGAGCGGCGCCGGCCTTTTGATAATTTTAGATAAATGATATTTGATTGGAGGTGATATGATAAATGATTGTAGGGAGACGGAAGGGATCAGATGTGGGCAGAGGTGTGGGGTTGGCGTGTCGGAAAGTCATTGGATGGTACAGCTCTCTGTTTGAGTTTTGGAGGGAGGGAAAGGGGTATATAGTACAGAGACCTCACGTGGAGAGTACATAGGGGTGCGGTGTCTGAGCAGCAGGAGACAGAACCGAGTTGAGTCTTAGATGTTACATGGCGTGTTTGACTCGGTTTATTATTCTGTGAATGGGATGCTCTAAAAACAGATAAAATTTTAATATAAAACATGATGTTTTAATAGAAAAAGAGCGCAGGAGATTATATAGTACGGTGAGGCGTTGGTGGGGGCGACTGCAGACTTTGCTGACACATGTTCACGTGACTGTTGCGGGGGATCTCTCCGTTTTTTGCTTTTTAGCTGTCCTTTCTTCTTTACTTTGCCTTGCCCTACTTTTCAATTATTACATTACGGAAACGTGTGATTTAACTTTACTTTGTGTCATGGTCTTATTTATAAAAAATAAAAAATAAAAAATAAATCCAATGTTACTTCAACGCAGTAGCCCAAAATAAGTTTGAAATTAGTTTAAATAAAAATAGTTTGAGGAAATTAAGTTTTTTTTAAAAAAATATTTTCCTACTAGAGGACCACATCCTAGTGGGCAAAACCTATGTGCGCCCAAAAAAGTTTGGATCTGGACTTATAGTCCTTCACCAAGTTATTGGGCATTGTAAATTGGTAAGTACTTTCATTTGTGATCATCACAGCCGTTTGCTTCTATACTCCTCTTGCCCTGTTGTTGTCAATGGTTTGGGAAGGTAGGTAGCTGAGCATATGACGCATTGTCAATTTAAACTTATCGAAATTTAGTAGAATACCTATGCCACAATGACGGTCGATTTGGCAGGCATGCACCATTAATAATCATTGCGCTCTGCTCTGGCATTCCCAATTTATCCTTTGGGCTTCACAAGTAGATACTAATAATTTAACCCTACAATACAAACTCTGCCCATTTTGTTTTTTAAGGGCGTTGGCGTTTCCGTAACACGCATTGCTGCTTTTAGTGGTTGGCCAGGTGGTATGGTATGCTGATTAAGGCTTTCTGCATTTAGCAACTTAGTATGGTTTGGAGGTGTTTTCTAACGTTGGAATGCTTTTGACAATGAACAGGACTAGTGACCAATTGGCAAGTCAGATCGGAATTTGATCTTGCATGCAACATAATAATCACGAGACCTTTTCGTTTTGATTTTTCAAAAGTTAAGATCACTTAAAATTTTATAAAATAATTAATCATGAATCATAATAAAGCATGAACGAAGATTGATCATTTTTTGGTTATTTCTCTCGAATCATTTCTGAAATTGACTCTTTTCATCTATTGCACAAATGTTCAATTTCTAACGATATCCACATAATATATTGAGAGAACTATGTAATTATTGCAAAAAGAGTTCAGTAAGGAGTGTTGGCTCTTTTAGAGCTTACTCCTATTTATAATATATTTTAGACAATCTAATTTCAACTAAAATTTAATTAGAATAATAAATAATTCTAATTGAATACTAGTTATATCTAAATAAGATCTAATATTTCATATTGATCCTTATTTATTAAATATCTCATATTTAATAAAGTTTAATTTGATTAAAATATCTTTTTCCTCTTCATACCGTTCTTTATGTGTGACCTATTAGGTTGTCAAATATATTAACAATAGATATAAATTATAACCCTAAATCGTATTTAGGATTAGATAAATTACATTTTAATTTTTCTTTAATTCTTTAATTAAACAATTTATATTCATAGATCAAGATTGTGGTCTAGCAACACATTATGACCACCCAAATATTTATGAATATCAAAGTAATTTTGACTAACTTTTTGGTGTATGATTTTTCTGTATAATTCAATACTTCAACATATAATGTTTCGATTAGATATAGAGTATGAAACTAATGTCTATTCTGTTTAAGTCCAATCATGTTAATTTTCCATCATTAGCTATTGATTCAATTAATGATATTTGTACACTATTTATAAAGCATCATTCTACTTTGGCCAAGAATTTCCCAAATCAATATTAATCGAGAACAACAGAATATTCTCCCTGATTACTTTAAGATACTGAATCCTATGATAATCACTCAACTACTTTCATATAGTTCATGCTACATCTAATGATTATCGACTGAGCTATCCTTGATTAGAATAGGTCATAAATAGTATCAAAACATAATAATCCCTATACAAGATAACTTTGGAGATCTCAAGCAAAGAATCACTTATACAATCATCACAATGATAATTCCTATAGACATATAACTAATGTTCTAAATGAATTTCTCATATGGAGTTAGTGAATTTGTTCTTTACTAAGCATCCACCCATTTGTTTAAGTATCTTCATACTTTAGTCTATAAAATCGACTACTTTCTTCATAAGAAAAACATAATGTGTGATAGTCTTTAATGCTTTATTAATGTCTATTTTCAGTAGAACAATGATTAGAAATAATTTAAGGATAATATATGAATGCAATATAAATCTAATAATAATTATTTCATTATAATTTTATTTGCAATATATATTTATGTTATGGACTTTATCGTATACATTTGAATATGTATAAGATAAAGAATGCCTTTAAATTATTTTGTCACTAAACTGTAACCAACCGATTAACTGTAAGACATAAACCAACAATCTCCCATTTGCACTGAGCCAATCATTTAAGTATCTTATACTATATCAACATACTGCTAGGATAGTGTTTTAGTGAGAGAATTATACAAGATTCTTTATAGTGATTACTTGTTTAAATTTTAAAATTCTTATCTTAATTAGCAACATAATTAAGAGATATTGCCTAAATATATACTTAGATCTTTGATGAGACCTTAGTTCATTTATTATGCCTTAAAACTCTAATGTTCTACAGTACATTGTTGTTTTAACAATGCAAGGAACTATATCAAGTTCATTAAAGAACTTCCTAATCCAAATAATCATTTTCACTTAACGAAATATGTATCATGAATTAATTAGCAACTATTGCTACATTGGAACCTTTCCAGTCTCTAAATAATATTGTTCTACGTAAAATTTGCCTTAATCGGGATTTACTTCTAAAGTTAATATTCTTATCATCTTGAACTCAACTATTAACTCATACATAGAATAATAGATATCTTTAATACTTCACAAGTAGCAGATATCTCAAATACTAAACATCTTTACTACATTATCTATTTACTTGGACTTATAATAGGTAAAACAACTTCTTATATATCTCTATAGATCTAATTCCTAGAACTAAGTTTTTACCTTTTTATATCCAATACGAATTGTTCTTAGACAACTATATTTTCAATATTAATTATTGTTCTCTCTATGAGTAATATGTCTTTACATACTCCCATTACAGAGGACAACTATACTCCTACTAACCTTATTGTAGACATGATAAATCCACAATCATCTGCAAAATAAACTTTTTGAATTCATTGTGAAAGTGAATCTTTCAACATCTCGTAGCCTTTTAACTACACTTCAAATGTATCATTAAAGGCACTAGTTCCAATTAGATGTATTGTCGTGAGATTTGAACCTTTTAAATTTCATCTTATTCCTACTACTTATTTTGAGAACCATTATATTATAAGTATATATTAAACAAACAAATTGTTCAATGGGTTTGTAAGATTATATCCAACTTTTTGGATATCTCATAACCTTTTATTATCCAATATAATTCTAAACTTAGTGGATAATTCATGCTTAAGTTAAGTATCACATCCCTAAATCATTAACTTTGACTTTTTCAAAGTCTTAACATGTCATACTTAATATAAAATTTTGCTAATTGATTTAATTGGAACTATTGAAGGTAAGATGTAGTACTAGGCATAGCTATATAAGAAATAAATATTGCATTATACAATATATCATATTGTATTTTCCTCTTTAAATAAATTCATACTCTTATGACATTTTGTTGTGAAGGTATTCACTAAAGAATCTCATTCCTTATAGATAGCTAAAAAATTATACTACACCACATTGATCTCATTGAAGTGCTTTAGCATTCTTAATGTTTAATTTCTACTCAAATTTAAACACTTTAAACTTTTCATAATTTTAAATCAATATTTCATCTAATACATATGACTATATCACATAAAGTTATTAGTAATATAAGTATAATCCTTTTATGAATTGTTATTACATCCAACACATCATATGTATAAATTTAACAATTCAATACCATCATCATTCTTTCACTAAAGTTTGATTTGATTTTTCTTCAACTTAATAAGGTTTATAAGTTCCATATGATTCATGATCAAAAGGATACATATATCCTTGTCTGTAACTTGATGATTCTCATTATGCTAATTTAACCTATATGGCATCAAAGGATGGTCTTGGTTATCCAACTTTGTATTGTTGCCACTCATGTTAAGTATAAGTCACCTCTGATCCAAATACATAAAAACAATTTGTAGAAATCTGGATTAACTACTTTTGCTCAACAATGTATTATTATCATGTCTTGAACATTATAATAATATTGAATCTAAATTCAATATCAAATACTCATAAGCATGAACTACAAATATATATGATCTTTATCATATCACATATATGTAAGAAAATTCATGCAATCATTTCTTCTAAAGTGAACTATTATCATTATATAGTAAATTCCTTCAATTGTAGTCCATGTTTATGCTTTTATTAGAGTAAATTGAATGAATTTTTTATGAAGCTTATATACCTTTCGACTTTACTCCATGTGACCACTTGCATCTTACTATCATAGTGTTGACATATATTTACATGTTGTCATAAAAGTTTATGAGACATTAGTCAACTTAAAATGTCAATACATTTTGTCATCCATATTATTTTAACTTATCTCTAAAACTTTTCCACCAAATCCTGAATAAGGATTATAGAATATTACTTAATGGACATACATTTTTCTTTATCAAACTTTGAGAAATCTTCTTAAACATAATCTTTGTCCGAGAATTTGGTTCATTAACTTAGTATCAACTATATTAAACAATGTAAATTTCACTCAGAATAAGATATAAATGTAAGAAAAAAAAGTAATTGATTATATGCTATGACTAGCAAATAAGATTAGGACTTTATTCGAAATAATAGCCCACACTACTATTCAAAAAGATTACTTTAATCTCTTTAGTGGTCTAGGATCCCATTTAAATCTAGTTGACCTTGAGTCACTCAACAAATTAACTAAACTTAAATTAGGTAGATAATATCCTTAGCAATTACATCTCATATGACTCGTAGATTCATTAGATGACAATTCTTGCCAAAACTTATTTTATATTTTATTCCTAACCTTGCCTCTAAATTCATATAATTATGAGTCACTCATCCTAATCATACAAATTTAGTTAAGTAGGACCAATTAATTTAAGATAAAATATATTTGGGTTAAAGGGGCCTTGAGTTACTTAACAAGCCTTACAATAAATAGAACTCTAGTTTATTCTTAAATAATGGAACGAAACATCACGTTCTTAATATGTACTAAATATTTTAATGAAGTATCTAATTTTATTTGTCTCATAGTTTTATTCTTAAATAATGGAAGGAAACATCACGTTCTCAGTGTGTACTTAATATTTTAATGAAGGCTTTAATTTTATTTGCCTCATCAAGTACAAAATTGCAAGTAATATATCATAAGTATGAAAAATAAAATTTTAACATGCATCCAATATATATATATATATATATATGAAAATATAAATAAAGCAGCAACTTAAGCACTCATAATCAAATTATATGTATAAAATATCAATCTTCGTTTGATTTTAGTTATTGATCTTTATAATCTAAAATAATATTTCCAACTCTTTAGAAAAATTATAGAAACCATTTCCAATTATCTTGACTTTAACAAAATTTTATTGAAAACAAGTTTTAATAAGATATGCTTCTTACTTGTTATAATTTAGAAAAACTTCTTTTTCAAAACTATATAAGTAACACATTCTAATCCAATTGTAAAACTATTTCTAATCTAATTAGAACTACTTTTCCTTAATTAGAAAAATATTTTCTAATATTTAAGTAAACCACGTTTCAAAATTAAATAGAACACTTTTAAATAATTAAGAAAATCCTTTATATTATTCATATAGATATTGATTTCTTAATTTATTAAAAATTCTATCCTTAATAAATTAGAAAGCTAAAAATATTAAAAAGCTCATTTTTCTTGATAAATGAAAATACTTTTAAAAATTTAAACGAGAAAAGACCTTTTCTAACAAATCAAGAACCTTATTATTCATAAATAAAGAAATAATTTCTAAAATAAATAGAATAATAATTCTCTAAATAAATAAATGTAATTAAGAACAACATAAGAAGTTTTTCTTAATTTTATGAAGTATAATTAATTAATTTCAATATACTTGAAAATAATTAATTCTACCTTTAGAAAAAAACATTCAAAATTTAAATAGGAATCAATATAATTATTAATCTTAATCAAATTAAGAAAATAATTATTTTTTGAAATTAAGATCTCATCTTAATTAATATAATCTCATTATATTAATTTATCTAACACAATCTAATTATGACAGATAAATCTTTTAAACCTTTGTTTGATTTTAGTTACTGGTTTGATAACTAATTTAGTTTAATAATTCAACTCTTTGAACAATTAAAAAAAGCCAAAATATTCCTAATAAAATTAACCATTTTAAAACATTAGAAAATAATTTTTCATATTTATTAGGAATTTAAACTAATTTAATCTCAATTAAACCAATTTAATTAAAATTAAGGCTTAAAATTTGAAATCTTTATTTTTATATTCATAAAAGTTAGGAACCTAACTTGTAGAAAATTAAAATAAAAAAGGCATGTATGCTTCAATTTCAATTTTAAAAAATTAAAACAAAACCCTAATTAAAATAGTGCTCTAATCAATATTAGAGAATCTATTAAAAATTAGTTTTAAGCCTTAATTGTTTTAATCAAATCAATAACAATCAAACAATCTTAATCAAATTATAGAATTAAAAGATGGGTATGATACTACTATTGGAAAGTTGATTCAGGATCTGATCTTGTACACAACAGAATAGTTTCTAAACCTTTTTGTTTTGATTTCGTGAAAGCCAAGGTCACTTAAAATTTTATAAAATGATTAACACTTGAATTATAATAAAGCATGAATCTTAATTCGTACTTTATTACAAAGTTTGATCCTTTTCTTATTGCTTCGAGAGCTCCATAACTGCAGAGATTGCTGGTGAATCCATCTTCCCCTACTTCCATGGCTTCTTCTTCATCCCCTATCCAACCCCAATCTCCTCTCTTCCCATTGCCAGCCTTATTCCTTCTTTCCCCCCAAAACCCTAATCTCCCACAAGACCAAAATTCCAACCCAAACACTTCTACACCCAACCACCCCAAAGAACCACCTTCGAAACCCCAACCCCATAACCTTATTTCGTCCGGTGTTATCAGCAATGACCCTCTTATAAAACCCCCAATCTCCAACCCTGATCCCCCGTCCGATGTGTTAAAACATTTGGAGAGGGTGCCCGAATCTTTCTCCTTGCCTCTTGCAAACGCAAAATTGGGAAACATCAGATCTTGGAAGGCAGTCGTTTCTGAAGGGCTGGAGGACGCACCAGCGGATAAATCATTATCTTACTACCCCTCGGAGTTCAAGGAGGCCCAGATATATGTCATCCCCCCATAGGAGCTAGCAAAAAAGGGAGCTGCTTAATTCAGGTTGGCTCTAATTGGTTTTTTCATAGGCAAATAACCAACTTTTCCAGTCGTACAGAGAGTGTTAGCTAAATCATGGGTTGAGTTCGGGCTAAAAGAAACCCTTATAACAAGCTCAAACAATTTTCTGTTTAAGTTTGACTCAGAAGTAGGATTGAACATGGTTTTGGGAAAAGGACCTTGGCATATCCAAGGGAAGCCATTGTTTCTTCGCAAGTGGAGTCTGAATGGTGGGGAATAAGGAGGTCAAATATGCCCCTGTTTAGGCGAGGTTCCATAATATCCCAGTTGAATATTGGAATACCGAAGGCCTAGGGAGAATTGCAAGTGCAGTGGGCAAACCCCTTTTAATGGATACACAGACAACTAGGATGTTTAGAATTGTGTATGCACGGTTATGTGTGGAGCTACAATTGCAGAAGCATTGGCCCTGTTCCTTTAAATTGGCTACTTATTCTGAGGAGGGTGAAATAATTTTCAAGGAAATTAGAATTGAGTATGAATGGAGATGACCGCGCGTCGTTTCGCTAGTCAAAATTAAAATTACTAGACTACTACTGTAGAGTGGTGAGTCTAGGTCGATCCC
>JANKOE010000002.1:58276431-58293782 GCA_026284465.1 Erythroxylum citrifolium | reverse complement strand
AAGTCAAAATGAATTTAAGATTTTAAGTTTTCCAAATTCGGTGTACGCGTAGGAAAAATGAGTTCAATCATAGTGACTGGTTAGTATGGGCTTGCCATGGAGCAAATAGTGAGCAAATTTTTGGAATGTCTAAGGAAATAAAAATGCATAGTAATGAATATGAATTAATAATTGTCCAATAAGGATTCAATGAACGAGCTATTCGGAGTATAGCCACGCTCAAGGATTGATGTTCGTAAGAGGGTTGGATTCCGAGAGCGGGATCCAACAGTTTATATTCCAACACCCTATTATCAATCATATTTCTTATTTAGTGAGTTTTAACCACTAGATAATAATTCTTCTATTTATCCTACATCATGATGTGCTTTTCTTGTTGATTTTGGCAATATAATATAACCGTTAATAATGAATCAAGATCGGACAACACTTCCTTGAACGAGAGCATTAAAGAAAGAAAATGTTTTACAGGAATATGTTGCCAAAGATAAGCTACGTAGATATATAGTCGTCATCATAGTCTCTAACACAGCCTAAAGGGTTACTTGTTATGCAACTTACTTTATAATACATCATTCGTCCCTTTGACACCAAAAGCAACCGTAAGTACTACTCCAACCAATGAATTGAAGCAAAATGTACAAAGATACTGAAGTTCATGCAGCACTTGCAGCCATCAAGGATTGCGACCTTTGATAAACACTTCTCACTTTTTCAACTTGGCCATTTGAATGAATCAACACTTTAAGCCAGCATCAGTTGCTGGCCGTTTATCAGGTTCACAGTATTCCAAATAGACTTCATTTGCTGCGAAATAACTATGACAGTAAGCTAGGCCCATTTTCTGCAGCCGTCCGTGCATGCCCATAATTATGGTGCCTTGTCATCTGTATATCATGCGACAAATGGGTTCTTGCTTTTGCATAGGGAGCACCCCTTGCTGTACACAATAAGTAAAATGTAAATAAAGGAACCTAATTGTATCTTCTTCTCCGAGCTATTTGTTTCACCAGCAAAAGGAGAAGAGAACTAAAAGTGTCTTTTTAGCCCGTTTTCATGCTAAAGCCCAAGTCATCAACCAACCACTTGCTAAAAGTTGGAAGTTCTATGCATGCACTAATGTTTTCCTATTTTTACTTTTCTTTTTATAAACATCAGATGTCACATGCTACAGAGATTTTAAAATCGTCTGCTTCTTAAATTGTTGCTGATACGAATACCTGCAATTTGCTGTGCTCGGAGAACATTCTGCCGTCTTTTCCACCAACAAATTGAACAGGTGATCAGGAGGAGGAATCCCACAGCAGCAGCAAATGCAATGCCAACTATTGCACCAGCAGAAAGGTGAGGCCCACAAGTGGGCAACCCAGGTATACCACAAAGACCGGCATTATCTGTGAAACTGCACAACTGCAGTAAGTCCACACATCAAGCATTCACTTTTTAACAACAAATTTAGAAGCTATTTACTTTCATAACATTCTTTGGAGCCAAACGGCTACTTTAAGGACAATATTCTCTGACCCAGCCCTCCCCATCCCTCTTAAGATTTCTTTCCCAACTAGACAGTAATAGAGCTATTTCTTCATATAAAGGGCGTATGGAATTTCATGCAGAATGTTAAGTGTACTGCCATTAACCTAAGGAAAAACTAGCAAGAACAATATGATTGAAAGCATACTTGAAGCTAGCTCTATGTAAAAGCCTTCCTCCTAATGTTGCTGGTACTTTTCCAGACAGAGAGTTCCCATTGAGATCCCTGCATTGCAAGAAGTTGATAGGTGTCCTCTACCCAACATTTTAAATATCACTACTTTGTTGGCCATGGAAAAAATCTTACAGCCTTTGCAATGAAGTCAACTGTCCAAGGCTTTCAGGAATCGGGCCATTGAAAAAATTGTAAGAAAGATCCCTGCCATTGAACTGGATATGATCAAATATTCTACAAATCCCAAAAAAAAAAAGCCTTCACCACTGGCTATGCATGTTTACTAAAAGAAAAGATGCAACTCAGACTAAGACTAGTCCAACATGGAAATCAACTTAGTCATCTTTCTAATCCTCCACTGAACTGGCCAAGGACTACAACTGCACAGTTTTAGCAACTCTAAAAACTAAGTACCTTAACAGTATGTGTCTTTCTCTTGACCTTCTCCAGAGGGGGAGAATGGAATATCAGTAAGATAAAAAAGAAGAGAAAGGGTAGTACCCTTGTTATTCTACTTCCCCAGTGACAACATAAATACACACAAAGAATCAAATAAAACACTTTTGTATTCGTTACTTCAAAAATTTTGTGCACAAATGTTATTCATCTTAAACAATCGGAAAAATGTTCATTAAGCTTAATGAGTAGTTTTAAATGTATCATAGAGCACATCGGAAAGATTCTGAAAAGTTAGAGAAGAAACCCTTATGCACTTTTTGTTTTTTGATATGGAAGGGATTTGTGTGCAGTTACGAGTTTGTTAATTATATCAGCAATTTGATTTAATTATTCCTTTACCGTTACTACCACAACTTAATTTCTTGATTTCCTTAAGATTGTTGTCTGCTATCCTCTCGGCACTAAAAAATTTTAGGCCCTTTATTTTCCTTAAACCACATATTCTCCTTTTTCCTTGGTGAAGTTGGGACTTCATTGATTAGGATTGAGCATATAGAGTAGGATTTTCACTTGAAAATGAATGATTTAAGAAGCTTACTTTAAAGCATGAACTTGAGGTTCTAAAGATAGAACTGTAAGAAAGCTTAAATAATTATCAGTGCCACATATTTCTTTTCCAAAATTGTTGACTCCTTTGTATCGGTTATTCTGGTCTCAGCAGGCTTTCTAGAAACCATTTTGAACTAAGGGAATAATGCTCTTTCCAGAAACATAGTCCACTCATGCATATCTTCTACATGATCAAGTTAGATTTTAAACTACAAATGCAAAGCACAATCATATAAAGGCTCACGTGCAAGGATCCTTTTGGGTCAGTTATGGTGCAGAACAATGTTATACAAGAGATGAATGAGGATTTGAAAGGAAGGACGGGAAAGAGGTAGAAAAGGGCATCTTGACCTTATGATCAACACAGTAGAATTTAGGGATTCATAAAATCACTAAAACCATTTACTGGAAAAGAGTAACCAGCTCATCCTCTTTTTACGCATTACTCTATGGAAAATGTACAACAGTGTTTGGGATTGACATTAACCCATACATCGAATTTCAAAGTAATAATGCCATACTAGTACATAGACATATATAATGTTGGTAAAGTTTAATAGCCTGTTGTTATGTTTTACAGATGATGCTCATGGTTACAATAGTTTCTTCCAGAGTTTAAGCCCCGCTCAATTTGGATGGTTGTTCAAGTGTGGAAAACATTAGAAAGATTTTGACACATCTTGCAAAATTTAGTGGTAGGGAAATTAAAGTGCAATCAGTACTTATTAGCCTTTATCTTACTACTTAAAACCTTCCAACTCTTTGCAACTTCTATAAATTATACTGGCTCTATTGGATTCTTCTATAGCATACTTTTACTATGTGCTTAACTGGTTATCCAACTTAGCATTTCCAATAAAGAAATTCCCATGCATTCCATGTGTAAACTGCATGGTTATATATACAGAACTATGTATAGATCAATATATACATATACGTGTATGTGTGCACATTTCTTGAATGACCTCAAACAAATGGACATTGTCATCCACTCATGCCACAAATTTTAGAGATATTTTAGCATGATACACCAAAAGAGTGAACGCTCTAAATACAGTGGAATAGATGATATTATACCCACAGAAAGATGATTATGATAGAGTGAATAACAAATTATATTTACAGGACTCATTTGAACGTAGTGATGTTTGACTTTAAAGGAGACTAGTCCACAGCATATTTTGTGAAAAAAAAAACCCCTCAATGAATTAGGACAAGGATATAAAGATCAAGGAATTGACAAAAAAATAGTCCTTAAAATTGTGAGGCCTAGAAGGATGGTGTAACATCTTTTGAAGGCAGACTTACTCAAGTCAGATAAACTAGCTCTAACACTTCACGGGCAACCAATTAGAACTCACGAAAAAAGAAACATCAGCAAATGGTCAAAAGCCTTATCAGTTGCAGAAAAGATGATGCTATTATTTTTCAAAACCACTTAATTATAATAAAAAATGAAGAGAACTACATAAATCAAAATTGAATATTTAATGAAATAATGCATCATACAAATAAAAATGAGGCTCTTACAGAACTTCCAAAGTAGATATTTTTCCGATTGATGATGGAATGGGTCCACGGATGCCATTACCACTCATGTTTCTATAAATATCCAACGTTAGATGAAAGATATAAGAAGCAACAAAATTTTCCATTGTTCATAAACCCACCCAAATTTTCAATGTCAAAAGGATAGGGACGTTTATGAAACCTACATGCTTTGTAAGTGATGAAGTCTGGATATATCACTTGGTAACCAGCCCCCCAAACCTTGGTTGTCAAGTCCGCTGTCCATATAATCAAACACAGCGTAAAAAAACCTTTTTACTGTGTTAAGCATCAATACAATAATCTGACGTCATTTATCAGGTCAGGAAATGCAGATAAAGAGGCCACGTTTAAACATGAATGAAACCAAGGGCAGTTCCGATCCAAAGTATACTGTCAACCAATGATCAAAGAAATAACTATCAGGAACGAAATAACCGTTACCTTTATTTATTATACATTCACTTTGTCTTCTTCTTCTTTTTTTTTTTTTTTTGGTCTTATGTAGTTAAGACAGATAAGACTGAAGTGAGCCATTTTCTTAGGCAGCCAAAGCTCCCCCATACAATGGCAGGAATTCTTGGCAGAGTTCGACTTTCACTTTGCATATATTGCAAAAAACAAAGAGTTATGCCAAATCTAGTGCCAACATAAAGAAAAAATTGTTTCGTATTCACCCTATGCAAGCTAATGAATTTACTAAACAAACTAGATGGTTCATCAAGAGGAACAATATCTGATTGTTTTAAGCTCAAAGGAAAGATCAAAGAGATAAGAAATTACAGTCCATCAATAAACCATTTGCTGCTAGCTCTATCAAACTGGCAGTCCACTCCACTCCACGGATGTTGTTGCGGAACACATGGATCACCATTCCACCCAAATCGAAGAGGAAGTGCCAGAGCATCCCGTAATGCCTGTAATGCCCTAACTATGAAAACACAATCATATTAAATCAACAATAGTTTACATTTCACAAACATTTGAATGTGCAACAACCATATTTTTGCCAAAAAAGAATTGAATAAAAAATCATGTGTATTTCAATTCATCAATTGAAGAAGATGATTGGATGTGAGGATGGCAATAGTAGCCAGAAATAAAGAAAATAAAAAGGCAACCATGTGACAATTCTACCTTCTTCAACTATGGCTTTGGACTCAGCGGAAACTACTTCAAACACCTCAATGGCATTAATGATGGCATGACTACCTTCTCTAGGATGCAAGGTTATTGTTAAACTTCTCCCATTGACAGCAACTGTGGTGTTAAGTACAAGAGCCTTATAACGATTACCACTCATTTGAGCAATATCTACTCCTTCAAATGCAACAACTCCATTAATTAATATGTCAAAGAACCTTTGTTGCACACCAGTTACAGAATCGTCAATCTCGGCAAAGTGCAGCCAGATTGAATAATTTCTATTAGGATCTACATCCATTGTGTATGTTAAATCCGGTTGACGGTTAGTGCTAATAAGGGCTGTTTCATAAAGAGCTTCTGGGTAAAAGTTTGGCATAGTTGAAGCCTGCTGAATTCTTCTTGTACTAACTATTGCTTGATCAGAACCTGAACCAAAAGTTTGAATGGAACTCCAAAATCTATCCCCACCCCAAACATCCCCACTGTAATCTGAATCAAATTTAGAATTCTTATTACCACAACTTAGTCTTTTTACTGTCCTGAGTACTGTCCCTTGACCCCATCCAGGGCCAAGATTGTAAGCTCTATCATCAACTTGAAGGAGTTCTATTGAAAGTATAGCTGGATCACCATGACCAGTACTATGGAAGCAGATAGATGCTGTACCATCAGTAAGAGAGACAAGAGCTTCAGTAAACACTTGGTCGTCATGATTACTCCAGCCAGATTTCAGAGAATATACTTGCGTGCCTTCAACCGAAATGTCGAATAGTGGTTCATCATCAAAGTTAGGGTGTGCAACTAATCCATAGAAGACCCTCACAGCATAGTGCCCTTTGGGCACTCTCCTAATGTTATAGCAGTTATTGAGACCTTCGGACAAGGGGAAGTAGCGTAATGTTGTAAGTCTGGGTGAGACAAAGCGAGGAAGTGTAGCATTTGAAGGAATCCCTCCTGTATAAGCAAAATCCTTGTACCAAAGTGTATTGGTTGGTGGTGAATGGACATCTACCCGCGATCCGCAGCTTATGCGCATGACCCATGGTGCTACATTAATGGAAAAGATTTTGTTGGTTACATAGAAAGAGTATCTAAAGTAGAACAATTAAGTGGTCTCCAACTTGAATGCAGCAAAGATTATGGTTCTTTACGCAAGCATCTAATGTTGAAGTGAAGTAGTAATTCCTTTTTATTGCATAAATGTCCTTCTTTTACCCCAAAAGTAGTTGACCAGACTACTTTTGTCCCCAAGACTCCAATAAACCTATAGGAATACAGCACCAGATCTTCTGTTCTATTGTTGGAAGATCACCTTCAATGTTTTCCAGAAAAAAGCAAATCCAAAACATTTCCTTTTCATATTAGTAAAGAACCATTAGCAAATCCAGAACTAATACCACAATCATCACTTGTGTCAACCCTGATTAATTTCATTTGCAGATTGGAAGTAACACATAAAGTTAAAGCTTGACAAACTATAAAATCTCGCAGTTTTTGATTCCACTACCGCTTACTTCAGTACAATTTTGAAATTAGTTCACCCAACTTCGTGTTCATGCTTCTAGAAACCAACAAAACCAGTTTTAGCATTAACTAATCGCAGCCCAATCATGTGTTTTTAGAGTTTTGTCAGTTGTAGTTTGGTCAAGTGGTACTCAGTGAAGCAAACTAAGCTACATTAATTCCTTTTCTTTTCCACAGTTCCTCCACAACCAAAAAGATCCAAACTGCAGATAGACCTATCAATCGCTTGACCAATACAAAACCAGACAAGAAACTGCTTAAACAGAGATACCAAAAATACAAAGAACAAGGTAAAAACTCACCTGGTTTAGCTTGAGAAGGAAAGCGGACCAAGTCGAATAGGAGAAGCCACAGTAGAAGAAGAGCCAATGTCTGCATTTTAGTTTGGATTAACACACTCTTTCTTTACCAATAGCTGAAGTTGTTTACGATGAGAAGAACAGTGGATGTACTTCTGGGATTGAAGACTCTTGATCAGACGGTCTACATGAGAGTCGTTTTATGCTGGTCCCACTTATCTTCTTCCGCAACACATTCTTTCTTGTGCAGCGAGCAAAGAAATAATATATAATTTCATAAATTTGAAAATAAAGTCAACGGCTTTGACTTACGATTTTTGTTTGAGTTTGTTTGCTTTTGAGACACGCCCATAATTTGTTGCGCGATCGTCGGTTGATATACGCCTAGTTAAGGACGGCAGCAAAGAGACGGTGCTCTTTAGTCTTTATCGGTCCCATGCGGGGTCGGGCCGGGCTGAAAATGATTTTTCTCCCATTTTATATTGTTTAGTGCCTAACAATAAGGATAAAAGATTTTAGTCTACTTGTCCGAGAATCCATTTCATTCAACACTACTTTTTTATTTTTTAAAAATATACAAAAGATAAATTTCATTTTACAGAAAAATAAAATTCACTTAAATTGAGATTATAAGGAAAACGCGAATAATATTCTCTGCTAACCATTAGGTTGTTAGGCTACAGCCATAATTCAAGAGGGGAAATCAAATTAAACTTTATAGAGTCATATATTTAAATATATAATTGCTATGAATTAGCTTAAATTATTTTATCTTTTATCTTTTTTAATATAAAATTTAAAACTCCACCCCTATCATCATTGTCGTTGTTGTGAACAATAACAATTACAATAATGTTCTAATAGGACTCCCGTTGAAACATAGAAATGAAAAAGTCAAACAGTCCGCGACCTTATTCTTAACTGGAAGTTGCTTTGAATAAACCGCAGGAAAAAAAATGAGACTAAAATAAAAGATAAATATATATATATAATAAAATAAAGTAAATATAGAAATAAATATAACAAAAGCATATTAAAATAATAAATGTAATAATAAAAATAACAATAGACATAAAGAGGAATGTGAAAAAGTAATGCAATAGATAATATAATAAAGATAGAACAAGGTAAAGAATAAAAATAAAAGATAAAATTAAAAAAATACAACAATAATAAAAATACAACAACAACATCCGGTAGAAATCTCGTTGAGAGATATGTTTGTTTATTTTTTAAATAATAAAAAATCAAGTATATTTTACTGTAAGTTATTGGTAAAAATTATAAAGTATTCGATCACTTTTTTTTTACTATTTTTAGCATGCTTTTGTTTAATTCACATTAAAGTTATCATTTCTTTGAAACTCCCTAATTTCACAAAATCAATTTCAAACCTAAGAATTTATATTTATGTTTTTTGAATGTGATTTGTAACCTTCTAAAACTTTTAATTAAGCCAAATTATTACTTGGAACCATAATACAAATTTCGCAACACATGACTAATATGAAATAACCTAATTAAACATCATAAAAAGTAAATGTAACAAATGTTGATTTATGATATATAAAACTTTATAAAAATTTATAGCAAACATAATTGATTTTATTTTTATTATTTAATAGTTTTTGGCTAATTAACTTCCAAAGCTTCACTAGTATGGAAATAAAATATGCATGATAAAAGAAATTTTAAGCAAGGAAACTAATTCAAAATTAAGTATAGTGTTAAATTTTATCCCTTTCTTATTTATAATAAACTACATGAAAATTGATAAAGTAAAAGTTACACAAATTTAAATCAAAATTTTCAACAAAATTATTTAAATGAGTTGAAAAATTAAAGGGTGATAAATCAATTTCAATCTCATCTCGTAAGTGAGATATGACCCTGTTAACTCTTTTAGTGAAAGTATGAAGATCACCTCTTAACTTATCATCACCTTGGCTTCTTATGCTTTTAATGATGACCTAAAAAACTTTCCATATAATCTTAACATTTGGATGTCTTAACAAGTCATTATAAGGTATTGATAATATCAACAAAACATACATGTATATATAGATACACACACAGACATACATACAGACACACCACATATATAATGTGTTCATCATGCTTCATATATAATAATTCATGTTAATGAGCTATCATACTTACTCTACTTTCATTTAATCAATTAGTGGCTTCATGTGTGCCCTCTAATGTGTACTAAATATCATGAGCAATTTCACATGTAGATATTGGATTAAATTCATTTTTTTCCCTAAAGTAAAAAACAAAATATACATAACCTTAATATTTAGTTTAAGTTGCCCTTTTATTATTCGACTCAATTTTTATCTTAGATAAAATCATGTTTATAATGGAGGATTTCATTAGGAAGAAAGATCCTTTTCTAAAATTGATATAAGTTTATGCTTCTATTTACAAGAAAAAAAATTCATACCAAGTTTCCTAATACACATAATCACTACAATCAAAATATAGTTATCTATGAATGCTTTGCCCCTTTTGGTTAAAAGATAACCACAGGTGTACCATGATTTTAACTCAAGTATTATTAGGTATGTAACTATGAACCTATGGTTTGATATTACTCATTAATTTTAAGATACCAGAGTGGATACTGAATCAGTTGACTTTAGAGCAATATAACTTGTTAAAAATTTAACAAATATTTGGTATGTATGAGAATTATTAATTTATATACTCAAAAGAAAAAGGATAAGTTCAATACGATCAATATTAAAATATAAATGTCAATAGGTGTCGTTGTTAAAGTAGAAACAATGGTACAAACAATAGCAAAGTATCCTTATTCTATTTTTATTTAATAGTCATACAGTCTTAGATGTCTAACCTGTATACCTTATATGGTTTTGCTATTGGTTCACATAATAATATGAACAAGAGCACACATTATACCAATACTTGATTACTAAGTATAAAAAGTAAGGGTAAAATATGCATAATTAATTTTAGTCATTTGAACTTCTTTGACTTATATCCACCCTTAAATTGCACTTGGGAATTTATTCACTAAACCTTCTTTTCAATGAATAAAGAGAAACCACTATATACATGTTGCTTCAATGGTGAAGAGCAACTATATAACACTCTTATTTCAATAGTGAGGAGCAAATATATAACTTCTTTGAAGGTGTTTATATGGCTCTTTTAATACGGTTAAGCTTTAACAACACTTTAACCACTCTCGAGGAGTTTTCTCAAAGATCAACAATATATGAAACTAATCTCATAATAATATCTTAAAAACTCACAATAATTTTCACTTAATCTAACTACATAACTAAAGACAACATTACATAGTTAACTAATAACATATTAAGTTAATAAAGAACTCTTATTAGTTTCTTATTTACTTCATTTCTCTTGATGTGTCATAAAACTCCATCGACAATAAGAGATTGATTTTCTTGGAGGAGGGTAAGGATGGCAATGATGGCCTACCTAATATGGTTTAAAGCCAACAAGTTTAACTCGGGTTAACCAAGTTTTAAATTTGGTATAAATTACTTTTATTTTTGAGCTTTTCAAGCCTAGTCCAAACTCTAATAGTTTTGTTTAGAACATAGAATTTTCTATTTTTTCCCTCTGTTTTCCATGCCAAAAGAGCAATAAAATGGATTCTTTTTCATAGATCTAATGATTGTACTTAAAGATGGGTATTGAACAAAGGCAACTAAAGTTGATCGATCACTTTATGAGGAATACTTTTGCATTGAAGGGCTCGAAACTTGTATTATTATCGAGGCCGCTTTGCATTCCTCTCTCTTGGCTTTTCTGAATTTCTTATAGTCCCTACAATTTCCTAGGTCAAAATTGCATGCCCATTTATGATTCTTATAGTTTAATTATAACCACATCTTTTCTTTGTTTTGCCCTTTCTTTGTTTATTTTTTTCCTTTTATTGATTTGTTACCTTATAGGGAAAAGAAAAGATCTTAATCTTTGGTTAGCTATTTCAATGATAGGAATATAGGGGAATTTGGTCTTTCTAAATAAAAAATTGACATTTTTTGCTATCAACATGCTCATATATATTAACTTGTAAAGTTATGCAAATTGATGTGATAGTGACGATGGAGTCATTGGTGAGACTTAACGGTAGAGTTGGTGGAAGAGAATTTGATCAAATTAAGGTACCCTAAAATGCATAAGGCTTGAGCTTGGCCAATAGTTTAAAGGTTGATTTAGGTAAATTCAACCGTCTATGAAAAATTTAAGGCCAAGTCTAGTAGCCTTTAGTCACCTAACTTATTACCGACCACAAATAATTCTTTTCCTTTCTTTCATATTACGAATGTGATAATATATTGTAAATTTTTTACTCATTTGTTTTTCTTTATTTGTTTTGTCTCACATATTAATTTTAGCAACTTGTGGAGTATTAAATAAGATGTAGGGTGAAAGTATAATCAATTATGTATCAAATGTCTAGACTTTCCAATTCTTGGACTTCCTCGCTACTTCTTATGCTTAGGAACTCCCTAAACAATTTAGTTGACTTCTGAAAATCTTCACTCAAATAATCATTTTTTTCTTTAGGCCAAATGAGCCGAATTTTACCTAAGCTATCAATAATTGCCCCTGTATATGTTCGATTGAGCAAACCAAATATATAGTGTTGAAGACATTTAGACTTTCAAAGTTATCAATCTTTGTAGGAGCAAACTCTAAATCTTCCAACTGACCTTCATTCTCTACTGAGAATTCTTCCCCCTCAAAACTAGCTAAATCTTCTCACACCTTTCTATCTCTTAGGAATTCTCCATGATCTATTGTATTCAAAATTTGACTTCTACATTTACCATAACATCTCTTTGCAAAATTTTATTCGTCAGGTTCCTCTTGAAATCCAATAAAAACTATAAATCAAACTCAGTAAAATTCACAATTACAACCAATGGGAACGAATCTTCATCTACGAACATGGTTCGATCAGCTTTAGCAAACAATATAATCCCCTTGTTGATTCATTCTTAGATAACATTCTTGAATCTACAACATGAATTTGTTGGATGATTACATGTATTATGATACTTGCAGTACTCCCTCCCTTTGATTTCTTCCTTTGTGAAAATTCTATGCTTCGATGATAAAGTAATGAATTTTTTCTATGACAAAAATTCAAAGATTTCAAGTAATGAATTTTTTCTGTGACAAAAAATCAAAGATTTCCTTTGTTTTAGAGGTGTAAACATGTATTGAATCTGAGCAGTTGGTGCTTGTATTTTCCTTTTAACTCTAGAATTTCTCTCTAGAGAGGGGCAAACTCAGGTTGCAAGGATATTAACTTCAGCCACAGTTGAATTGTATGAATTTGTTTTTTGTAAATAAGTATCAACTGAACTCTTGTTGATTTCCTTCTTTCCTAAGAAGTTCCTTGTATTTAGACACTTTACCGATTTATAAAAAGTCAATGTACTCAGTATATAAGGCTCCTTGCTTTGTGGGGATCTGGGGAGGTTTATAATGTACATAGCCTTCCCTTTGTATTTTTATAAACAGACTATTTCCTTGACTTGAACCTGTGACATTATAGTCACAAAAGAGAAGCTTGCCCAGTTGCTCCAAGGCTTATCCTCTACTTTACCAATTTATAAAGATCACAAAATTTCATACCTTGGAATTTTTTCAAAGTTTAATATCAAATGGTGAATTTAGTAATGTGATTGATGGTTAACTGGCCATCTTCACCAGAAAACAAGGAACACTCATGAATTATGTAACCTTGAGAAAATATATTTTCATAGTCAATATGCCCGGGATAAGGCTTATGAAATTTTGGATGACCAATGTGTCTCAAGTTAGGCCCATACAACCCTCGTACTGACTCTCTAATAACTTCCATATCCATTTGTAGCCTTATTTATGAGGAGCAAAGTTGGGTCTAAGATTACATATTATAGCAAAAAAGTTGCCCTTTAAGTCATAATTTGGTTCATTAGTTTCAACTTCAAAGTTAAATCCTTATCTTCTAAGAATTTAAGGCCGACATCCTGTTGGCGACTTCTTGAATTAGCATACAAAGGCACCGTGGGAATATTATTTTGATAAGTATGAATTGCATCGTGTTTTAGAGTTTAGTTTGATATGTATTTAATTGTTTAATCGTTTAGTATGTGTTTAGGTTAAAATTGTGTTAGTATGTTAATTATTTATGTTTTAAGTGTTTTATGGGTTAGTACAAGTCTTTGAGCTTAATTATTATGTTTTTGAGGTACCTTGATGTGTTTTAGCAGCAACGAAGAATGGAGAAGTATCAGAGACATTTGGGCCAAAACAACGACTCACGATTGTGGCATAATAGGCAACGATCGTGACAGAAGCACTAGAGTTGGCCCACGATTGCGACCTGCTTGCCATGATCGTGAAAGAAGACTCAGATGTGGCCCATGATCATGGCATGCAAGGCCACGATCGTGGCCTGCATCGGGCAGACACACAGACACTCAAAAAAGTCAAGTTTTGAGGGTTTTTTGGACCTTTTTGACCCCGAAAAAAACCTAGGACTACTCAGAACACAAAAGGTATTTAAAGAATAATACAAAGGAAGAGAGGCAACTCTGGCATTAGCCACTTCTAAGAGAAACCCTAGAGAGAGTTATCGAGAGATAGAGAAAGAGAAGAAGGAAGAGAGAAGAGGAGGAGTCGACTCAACTTACTTACCAGATCAGGAGTTTCCTGATGTTGTTGTCTCCCATCGTCTGTTCAATTTCGTGTTTTCTATTATTTTCAATTTTATTATTGTATAGAATTGAAATGATAGTTGATGATAGGTTTTGTGGATATTGATGATGTTCTAAACTCACCTTCGGGGTTTTATCTTTGATTTAATGAAATTTGATTGTTTATGTTTTACTGGGTTTATTGTGATTTAATTTATGCAATTGCATAATTCGGTGATAAATTGAGAGGGTGAATCGAGTGAAAATTAATTAAATTCAGCTACAAGAGTTAGGTGATTTAATAGAACAAGAATTAAATCAAATCGGTAAATTGTGTGAAGAGAGATCTTGCAATAGTTTCCGATAGTTTATTAGACAACTTGATATCTAATCAGGGTTTTGAATAGGTTATTAATTGAGAAATTGCAACTTCCATAGTCTGATTAGCGTTTATAAATAAGGGTTAATAGTTATAACTCGAGAGAAAGTAATCAACCCTAAGATTGTCTAAAACCAATAATCTAGTAATTTATAATTGATTAGGATAGAGTTAAAGATAGGTAAAACCCCTTCTCTCTCAATTAGTAGTTCCTTAGGTTGATTCTTGAGTGTGCATTGCAATTGCTAAATTGTTAATATTTTCGTGATTGATTCTTGAATTGATTTGCTTGATTGAATTGCATTCTTGTTTTAGTTTCGTGGCATTTGAATTTCAACGATTTGTTTGGCTTTAGATTTTAGGATTAGATTATCCCTCCTCGTGTGATCGACACCTTAGGTACTACGTGAACGACCCGTGCACTTGCGAATCATCAAGGTTAATTAATTAAAACTTACATACATCGAGATATCTAGATCAAGTTTTTGACGCCGTTGCTAGAGAGGCGTTTAGTTAGTTTTTAATTTTTTTAATTTTTCTTTCTATTTCTAAAATTGTGTTCTTGTATGAACACAAGAATCATGAGAAGATCGAGCAGTGCAGCTAAAACCTTAAATTTAGAGTTAACTCAACTAGAACAATCCATTAGGAAAGTTCATCGTGAAGAAGAAGAGGAAATCGCAAAAGCAACAATAGCCGAGGAATTTTAGCAAGATTTGGACAACGCAGCGAACCAAGGACGTCAATAACGGACCCTTATGGATTTCATGAGACTAGGTTCAATGCAACTAACTAAGGAGTAGCTAGGCCACACGGACAAGTAGCATCTTTTGAAATCAAACCAACTCTCCTAAACATGCTTCAATAGAACGTGCAGTTTTATGGACTAACAAATGAAGATCCTAACGCACATATAGTGAACTTCCTTGAAATCTGTGATACCTTTCGGTACCATCAGATGTCGAAAGATGCAGTCAAAATTATGCTTTTCCCTTTTACAATTAGAGATAGAGCAAAGGCTTGGTATCGTTTTCTCAACCCAGCCAATGTCACGACTTGGGATCAGCTAGTTCATGCCTTTTTATATAAGTATTTTCCCCTAACCAAGGCCATGAAAATCATCAAAGAGATTAAGAACTTCCAGTAAAGTGATCGAGAATCAATTTATGAAGTGTAGAAAAGATACAAGGATTTGCAACGGAAATTCTCACACCACAACTTCCCTAAGGAATTCTTGTTGTAAAGATTCTATAATAGAGTAACCCCATATATGAGAGGCACGACTGATACAGCTTCAGGAGGATCACTAATGAGAAAAATAGTAGATGAAGTAGAAGAGCTGATGGAGGAGATGGCGAGTAATAGCTGCCTGTGGACGAACAAACGGAGTAGATAAACTACTACATTTCAAGAACAAAAAGGAATTTTGGTTGTTAATCAAATAATGGAAATGCAAGTGAAAATTGATAACTTAACCCGACAACTTAATAACATGAAGGCTTCATCCTTAGCTCTGGTGAAAGCCATACAACTAAAGTGTGAACTTTGTGGATAGATAGGCCATGATATGGTGGGCTGTTTCTTGATGAAGGAAAGAAATCTAGAGTAAGTGAATTACATGGGAGCTCAATATGGATGAGGAGGGGGAAATAACCCCTACTCTAACACTTAAAAACCCTGGGTGAAAGAATCACCCTAACTTCTTGTGGACAAACAATGATGGATGATAGTTCAAACCTCAAGGACAATCAAGCTTCCAACAAGACAAACAAAGCTCAATGGAGTCCAAGTTGGTTAAGATTTTATATATAATTGGAGGCATGGAGGATGCACATAGGAGGCTTGAAAATAAATTTGAGCAAGTCACTAAAAAACACGCCTCTCCAATACACAATCTGAAGGTCCAAATAGGTCAACTAGAGGAGGCAATTTCTACTCAGAATGTAGGAACCCTTCCAAGCAATACTGAGTCTAACTCAAAGGAATGGATTATGGCCATTACTTAGACCTAAGAAAAGAAACTTGAATATGCGAAGGAAGACGGAGCTAAGGGAGAAGGACAAGTAATTATGGAATTCCTTCAAAGTGAGCTCGTAATTGAGCAAATTGAGGAACCTTGACCTGAATTTCCATACCCTATTCTAGCTCAGAGGAAGTCAATTGCAAGTAGGGCAATGAGGAATTCTAGGGAGGTTGAATTAAACAAGGTTTAAGATATAATGGAACATCTATAAACAAAGCTCATATTAAAGGAATCAAACAAGAAGAAGGATAAGGAGTGCATAGTGGAAAGGGAGCTCTTACAGCCTAATCTCTCTTATGGAACTCTCTAAGGCAAATATTAGGGAACAACTAATTATAAATCAGTTGGGACAACAAAGTAGTAAAAGACTGGCTCTCTCTTAGAGAATATAGTCCTCAGGGGGCTCTATCTACCTGGGATTCAGTAAAGTAAATAGTACTATCTATGCATAGTTGTTTCCTAAACAACTCAAGCAATTCAAACAGTTCTCGAAATAACAAACTTAAGACAGAAGGGGTAAAAGAATATTAAAAGGAATATGAGTCACCTTTGAGAGCTGTTGGGAGTACCTTCGAGAGATCAACCAAATGAGTTAATAAAGGAAGATCCTCTGTTATTGTTGCGGTCTAAACAGAACAATATAAATTAAATTCTATCTAGTCCAATTAGAGGCAAGCGTACCCCGTCGACAAGTAATAAAAATCGGTGAAAACCGAATATCGTACCCAAGGGAAAAATAATTCTAACACGCAAGACAATTAAATTAAACGATAAAAAAATTACGCAGATGATAAAGAATTGATTTTTTTAATAAAATAAATGAACATAAACTTAGTAAATCAAGAAAATATGAAAATTGCAAGATATAAATTAAAACGACTGGATTTAATCAATTGACAAAAAAAAATCAGTTAAGGTTTCAGATTTCAATTGGATTGGACACCAAAAATTGTAACGGTGGATTGATCTAGGAAATACTTCACTTAAACAAGTCAAATCCAATGGTCATGGAAATTCCTTC
>JANKOE010000002.1:58179108-58191399 GCA_026284465.1 Erythroxylum citrifolium | reverse complement strand
AATACCACAAAAATTATCCCAATCCAATATTAATCCTAACCTTAACCGAAAATAAAAATTTAACCACACATAATTATTAATGAAACATAAATCATGGTCTTAAAATATGTTTGCATTAATTAAAACCACACAATTAAATAAATAAGGAATAATGAAAATTTAAATTAAGAAACACCCCCTTTTTTATAAAGTCCCACGTAGCTTTTCCATGACTCCACCAAGTTAGTATGTTCTCCTTTCCATAGCTATTTCTCAGGTGATGTAACGCCACCTCACCAACTAACTTTATTTTTTTTGTCTTTAAACCACCTGTTGCTTCAACTTTAGTGGAGAATCTTGAGCCACCAGCTATCCTTTAACTTTTGCCTCCTCCACTTTAATCCTTTCTTGTCATGCACACCAGCTGTCTAACGTTTGTGTCTCAAGGAGCTGCTCACGTTACTTTATTTTTACCACCAGCTGTTGCGATTTCTCTTTGCTACTCTAACAGCTCATGATTTTCTTTTTTTTTCTACTTCCACCATGTGCTTGAACATTATTGTCTCCACCAGCAGCTGCGTCATCTCCCCAAAAGCCACCAGCTCAAGTCGTTTTTATTTTCCAGCTGCTTCAACGTTTGTCTCCACTAACTCCAGCCAGCAACTCAAAGTTATACCACCAGCTGTTAGTTCAAATTAAGTGTCCTTGCTCCACCAGCCATCACATCTTCATCAAGCAACCAGATATCTTCAGTGATTGCTCTTGCCACCAGGTGTCTTCGGTTGTGAACAAGCTGCCAACTTCTGGATGAATGATGGATGTGCCCTCAAAACTCTACACGTTAACCAGTTGTCTTCTACGATTTTTTTTTACTCTCCACTAGCTGCTTCCATCGACGTCTCCAACAGCAACTACAACTTTCTCATGGCAGCTTGCGATTTCTTCACCAGCAACGTTTGTTTCTCTTCTCACAGCTCCACGTGTTTCTATATGCCTCCTCCAGGTGCTTGATCAACGTGAATGGTTGAGAGTCCTCCTCAAGGATTTTTGTGTTTTTTTTCTCTCCTCTCACAAGCAGCTTCCAACACTCACGTCTCCACTATCAGCTCACATTAAAACTCCAGTTACTTCACTTCACGTTATTCTCTTGTTCCAAGCTTCAACGTGTTCTTCCTTTGTTAAGCCACCAGCCACCAGCTTCAGCTTGCTTTGTTTTTTTTAAGAGATTTCCCCCCACCTGCTTATTCTCGACCAGCTGCTACTTCATTTGTTTGTTGCCACCAGATGCTACGTTGAGGTCAGTAGTAAGTCTTGGGTGGTGTTCTCTCCTCAAAAATAACAGCCAACGTCTTTTTTCTATTTCTTGTACAGCTGCCCATGTGTTAACGCAACCCCACCAAGTTTATTTTGTGTTTTCTTGTCTCCAATGATGTAGTTAAATTTTAGCTACTTGGTCTTGTCTACACCTTGCTAACTCTTTTATATCTTCTCCAATAGGTTACGTCTCAAGCAATAATTCTTCCCAGCTGTCTCCTTCACTTTGCCAAGCAGTCGTTCTCTTCAGCCCATCACGCACCCAGCTGTCTTCAACGTCATCTCCACTAGCTCCTCATCGTGGGCTTCCACTAGATGCTGCTTCCTTGCTTTCTTATCCTCCAGCTGCTAACGTCTTTGAGTGATGGAGTTGATGAAGTGTCGTCAGTGGTTGTTTTATTTTTTCGTCAGTATGGGTCTTGCTTTTATTCTCTTTTCCACCAACTACATCAACGTCTTCCTTGCTGGATGTTTAGTGCGTGAGTCTCCACCAGCTATCCTATATGTTGTTCAGCCCCCATATGTGAGTTTTAGAGTGTATGTATGGGCTGTCGTGGAGAGTCTTGAGATGGCTTGTAACCAGCGTTTTTATCTCCCAAATCTCCAAGTTGCCTCACGTTTTTGGTTGTCTCTCCTTTGACTGGGCATGAATGGCATGATGTATGAGTTGCATTTTCGGTGGAGGCTGCATTAATTTCTTTTGTCCCATGCTCCAAACTAACAGCTGCTACATTTTCTCTTCTCTTTGTTTTATTGTCACCATACAGCCATAATTCGATTCTGTTGTTTTTTTACCGCTGGCCTCCTTCCTTTTGATTGTTGTATATTAAATGTCCAGCTGACTTCTTCTTTAGGCAAAAATCGTGGCTGCTTCTAAAAAAACGTTAACGTCTTTTAAAATTGCCAAATTCAATATGTGCCTAAAATTAAAATCAAATAATTCTTAATTAGTACAATTTAAATATAAATGGACAAGAGTTTAGCAAATTATCTATCAAAAATTAATACAAAATGTCCATTAACAGTTATACCTTCCAGACTCCTATTATTCGAAATAAAGCTTATTACTCTTTGAAGATTCAGGGAAAAAAATAATAGAATTAGACCTCCTACTTAAGATGTAAATCTCTTCAACCTAGAGACAAATCGTAGAGAAGCCACATCACCTTCTTCACATTGCAGTATCCAGAGCTCCCCTTCTAATTAAGTAATCGTTTGAAGAATCGAGAAAGGAGAGGAGAGTTTTACCCTAATTATTGATACTTTGTCGCACAATCTCCTCCCAACTTTTGTTCCTACGTTGCAATTTAGTTTCTTGAGTTTGTAGTGTTGAACGTCATCGTGTGATCTCACGAGGGAGAGTTTCCTCTCCTCAGCTGTACACTATACTTCTTCTTCTTAATGAACTTTTAAATTCTAAAAAAAATATGAGAAGAGGGGATTTATCCCATTTTTAGTTGTTAATTTAATTATTTTTTTGTTAATAGGTATCGATCTTAGAATTTCACAAGGTCGATTATTTACTTTCGAGACCTAATTATTAAACTCTAAATTATAATCCCTAATTGAATCTGAAATTTTGAATTTACAATCTCTCAATTAACAAAACAACCTATATTCAAATTAGTTCTTAAGCACTCTAATAGACAATCGGATCCTCACACAAGGTCTCTCTTTGTATAATTACCGATTTGATTGTTTATGTAATCTATTAGGTTGTTAACTCTCATTACCCAACCTAATCATGTTACTATCGGTTCACTCTCTCGATTTGTTACCGAAGTATGCAAAAACAACAAACAATCATAATACCCAAACACATTAACATCAAAAGCAATCACATCACAATTGATTTAAGAATACATCCCAAATGAAGTTTATAACTTCCTTAAACAAGTACTTATCATCCTTATATTCATCTCATACATCAAATAAAATAATCACAAGAAGAATAAAGAAAATTAACTTGGAAGGATGGCTGGCTGGCAACAGCTCCTCCTCCTTCTCTTCTTCTTCTCTTCTCTCATCTCCTCTTCTGTCTTCATTGGCTTCTTTCTTTAATTAGTGAGATGGAGGTGCCTTGATTAGGTCATTTCTTTTTTCCTTTTATAGTGTTTTTGCCTTTTAAGGTAAAAATTAGGTTTTACTCAGGCCAAAAAGTCCAAAACGACCCTTCAAAAATAGAAATGGAAGTAGATCCCCACGTTTGTATTGCGCCTGTCATGATTGTGGCAGGTATATCATGATCGTGACCCTTGAAAATGAGGTTCTGTCATGATCGTAGCAATGATGTAACGATCAAGACCCCTAAAATGAACTTTTGTCACTATCGTGCCCTCTTTCAATGACATCGCGTCGTAATGCTGGTCAAAATAAAATAACTAGACTACTACTGTAGCGGTGGTGAGTCTAGGTCGATCTCACATTAAAATCATCTTTTCATAATACCCAATGGGTTTATACATAAATAACCAAACAATAATGAAAATCTGATTATTCATACACAACCCAAATCCATATGCCTAGGATAATACAATCAATTCAATAGGAGAGAAAGAAACAACAAAAATATGAAATACAATTAACCTGATTCGTCAGTGTCGATGTCACCTCCGAATCGGCGTCGAGACATCTAGCCCTTCATAGGTCTCTCCCGAAAAAATGATTCAGCCCCCTTAATAACCCGACCGAAACCCCTTTTGTGTTGCACCTCCTCTCTATTCTCTACTCGCCAGCAACTGTTCTGTTGATGTGACAATTTAATTTGTTGGTCCAAGCTACTATTCACTCCTTTTTAACCTTTCGCTGCTTCCGCTGAAAACGTCTTGGTGTCATGCATTTTAAGCAAAACTCATATTGAACGTCTACTACATCTGCGTTTCCCAAACGTCATTTGTGTGAAACGTAACACAAGATACGCAAATGTCATCTGCGTTTTGTCCAAGTGATTTGCACTGTCGTTTTGACATGTTGCTACTTCCCATCTACGCTACGTTATTTTTTCCATAAACTGATTCCTTCCAACTGCCTTCATCTACTTCCAACACTGGCATTTTGTCTCATTTAATTCCCAGCTGTTAATTAACATAACTGCATGCATAATCCATGTAGCTTACGTTATTTGCATTTTTTTCTTCTTTTTATTTTCTTCTTATCTTTTTATTTCTTCTTCTTGCTCCATGAAGACAAGTGAAAATTAATCTTCAAAAAATAGCCCAAATATTATGCTTTCGACTCACTTTAACTTCTTTGCTTTCGAATTGTGTCTAAAATTACATGTGAGTCAAAGTGAGTATCTTAAGCAATTTCATATCAATAATCACTAAGTGTTATGGAATAATTTCAAAATCAATTAAGCACCTATCATTCAGTCACGATCGTGGTTATATCTGGGTTGCTTTTGTCACGATCGTGACCCTGACTCTTCCTTCAAGCTTTCTTCAACTTCTCTGGCTCTTCTTCATCTGATCTCGAACACTAATGAGCACATCAAAATATTTCAAATGCACAAAATTAAAGTCCAATAATATGCTCTAAACCGCATAACACTCAAAAACACAAACACGTAATCACATTGACATAATTCTAAACTTAAACATGAACAAATTATCTAATCAACAACTAAAAGCACACTAAAATACCCACCATCTAATATGTTGTTGTTGCGTGTCGCTCTCTGCCTTTGCATTACTGTTGCTTCCTTTTGTTGATGCATTTTCTCCCTTGGTTGTGTTTGCCTTTTGTATTTTTTTTCCTTTGCATTTTTGCTCCTCTACTGTGTTGTTTTAGTGTTTCTTTTCCTGCTACCGTTTTGGCCTTATGTTTTCTCCTTTGGCTTCTTACGTTTTGGCTGCTAAATTTCTCCTTTGTACTCTACATTTTCTCTTTCTTAATTCCACATTTTACTCCTTTTAATGCTTCTTTCTACTATTGCATTGTTTTGTTGTGTCCAATTGTGGTGTTGTTAGGCTAACTGGTTTTGGTTTGTCCACTGGTGGGCTTGATTTTGGTTTTGTTTTGAACCGACCTTTATTCAGATGGGTTGGAATTTGTTGGTTGTTTTGAGTAGTTTCTTTATTTTAGGTCCTTCAAACTTATAAAAAAATATTTAGTACAATTTAAATCCCCTTTTCGACCAAAAAAATAATCCCCTTTAGAAATAAAATATAAAATTAAATAACTTAAATAATTAATACAAAAATGTAATAATTTAACTCAAAACGTGTTATTTAAATAATATAAAATAAAGGAGTAAAATATACTATAATTTTTACTTATCATTAACCATATAAGCTTATAGTAAAATCGCTGGTTTTTTCTTAAAATAGAGGAGTTAAATATACTATAATTTTTACTTATCATTAACCGTATAAGCTTATAGTAAAATCATTGTTTTTTTTTTGAAAAAAAAATCAACTTATGTAATATGGATGAGTAATCATAGTATATCAAGGAGTAGGGTTTGGGCCCAATATACATAGATAATGAAAACAGGCCCCCATTAAAGCTGAAAACCCCAAACTCCAACCGCAAAACGAAAACGAGCTAAAACGCAAAAACGCACTATCTTTTAGACGCAGAAAATTCCCCCAAACCAGAGACAGATAATCGCCCCTCCACCGCGTAATCTAATGCCACCACCGCCACTACCACCAGCTGCCACCCACGATGACGAGGAAGGCGACAACATTGAGGATCAAGAAACAGAAGAAGAAGAAGAAGAAGAAGAAGAAGTAGAAGAAGTAGAGGAAGAAGAAGAAGAAGAAGAAGAAGAAGCTGTGGAAGAAGAGATTGAAGTAGAAGAAGAAGAAGAAGAAGAAGAAGAAGTTGAAGTTGAAGAGGAAGAGGAGGGGGAAGAGGTTGAAGAAGAAGATGATGACGATGATCATGGATACGTTGAAAAGAAAACACGAAATTCATCGGAGCAAGCTAAGGGTAAATGTAACTATGATTATACAATTCATTAATGTCTTTTTAAATTTGAGTGATATATTTAACCATGAGTGTTTTTGCTTGATTTTATTAACTTATGTATATTTCTCTCTCTAATTGAACATGAACATTTGCTCGAAGCACTCTGGTTCAAAGGGGAACATTGGAGATTTCTTGGTTGTCTATGGATTACTGAATGGAATTTGATAGGAAAAGTCTTATTGTTTTTCTTAAGTGGAAGGTACATGCTTTACTGCATTTTGGATGCTGGTGGTAGATTAATGTTGCGGCCACAGTGAACATGAGGTAGAGGAATTGTAGTCAGTAAGAGCAGCAGCAGAAAATATACAAGAAAGAGGGATGAAATGCACATTCTATTCTGATGCAGCAATACTTTGATGAATTCTCGTAGCAGAAAATCTATATAAATTTATAAAATCGTTGGGTTCTGTGTCCAGAAAATGAAGACAATCCTGCATAACAAAAGCTATATTGCATATCTAAGTCTTCTGATTTCCTTTTTCATGTAGATATTGGTCAAGATAAGGAGTCTGAGGGCCATAGTGAGCAAGTAGGATCATATTCTGTACCAGAACAATCTGAACTGAAGCCACCTTGTGAGTCTGCTGTAGAAGATGGCAACTGCCGGCCCAAGTTTCCTGGTCCTATAAATGAATCATTAGGAATGCAGTTGGTGGAATCATATCAGGATCAGCTTGGTGTTAATAAGGTTAGTTCTGGGAAAAACAAAAGTCAATTATCTGCAGCGGAGGAAGGGGACAATGTGTTCCTTTTGATGAAAGAAAACTCGAAACAATGTGGTGATAGCAATGCTTATTTACATGGTACTAAAGGCATGGCTTCTGTGACAACCAGCACATGTATTATCGTGGGGACACAGGGTGATGCTGACTTAGTTAAAGGCAACTGCTTAGATGAGAAGCCTTTCATTGTTGTGGGTTCTGAGATACAAGATGTGCCAATGGACCTAGGGTCAGATAAAGAATTAATACCATCTTCAAGGTACGGTGATTCAGGCTTAACTTTTTCTTCTATTGCAATTTTTTGTTTCTGTTTTAGAAAAATCGTACTTATCATACAACCTGAGCTGTAGGCTTATGCTGCTTAAGTTTTTTCATGTGACTTCTATACATTTGAAAGAGTTCTTCACATTTGTCTACCTGCTAACAATCAGAATTTCCAGATTAGTTACATCCAATATAAAGACTCGAAGTTTATCCCCATCTTCCGAGTTTAAGGATGGGAACAAACGACCAGCAGTTATTTGTGATTTTTTTGCTAAAGGATGGTGCATAAGGGGGAGTTCATGTAGGTTCCTTCATATTAATGATAAAGTGGATAATACTAACCAACAACCTGAGGCAGTTGTTTCTTCTACAAATTTGACAAGAGAAGACCAGCTACATGAAGGTATAAGTGCTTGTAATGTGGATGCTGAAGAATCTTTACCATTTTAAATTATTAATTTGTGCTTCCGTCACATGTATCAGGTATGAACACAGATAAACCCAACTTGCTCGGTTTTGATCAATCAAATGCTTCTTCAACAGGAAAAGATGCTGCAATGTGTCATTTATCTACAAGAATCCTACTGCCACAACATCAAGACACACAAAGTTTATGCAAATTTGATGAAAAACATAAATTCTCATCTCCTCAGAGAGAGGATCTATCTTTTGCTGCCTCTCAGCCGTTTCCTTCATCCACATGTGATCCTAAAGTTTCTCAATTTAAGGATGCCGGAGCTGAGGATAATATGAAAATTTGGCCTGGGTCTAGTTATGGCAGTCATCCCTCTCGAAGAAACAGTGGCAGTTCCCTTGTAGTCCAGCAGAGCTTACTTGCTGAACATAGATCTTTAAAGGACTCTGCTCTGACCTTAGGCAACTACTACAATGGAGATCCCTCTTCTCAAATGAGCAGGTTGGAGGTTCTGAAATGCATCCAAAGTCAGCATGTGAGTAGTTCAAATCGAGATCCTTCTTTTTCAACTAGTGCTATGGTACCAGCTAATCGTACCTCAACTTGGATGGGACCTGCATTTTCTTTTAGCACCTCCGTGAATGCTAACATGCATGGCCTACAAAAGTTGTTGGACAATGATAGAGAGCATCATGTGCCCAGATCCTCTTCCTTGTTGCAAAGGGCTTCTAGTTTCTCTGGATCTGAGCCAGAAAACTTGCCTCAAACTAGTGCATCAGCGGAACCATCATATTATGGAGAACACAAGGCGATGATTTCTTCAAATGATTGGGAACCCTCTATACCATTTCAACCCTCCTTTTCGATGACTCCTGCAACGCTATCATCCGTTGGAAGCCAATATGATCCTTTTCATGATAGCATTGACTCGTCTATAGGACGGAAATCCTTTAAATTCTCTTTCTTTAATCAAGAGAATATTGTCCTAAATGCATCACACCAGCTAATATCTGATGATTCCTTGTTAAGTCAGAACCCTGGCCAAGAATTTAACGGTGACAAGGGTTCCATGTCTTCACATATTAGACTCCCTGAGAATTTGTTGGACAAGAACGAGCGGCCATTTGTCCCTAGATATCCTGAGGAAGAAAATGCCTCAACCACTAGTTGTGTCAAAAACATTCCAAAGAAAAATAAAGTTGATGTTGATCACAATGCCAGGAAGGTAAGTGATGGATCAAGACGCAAAAGGTTTATGTCAAATGATGATATTGAAGTTGATCAAAAGACAGAAGGGGATGTGGCTAAAGAAACAAAAGCTCTTAGGCATTTCCGTGCTGTGCTGGTAGATTTTGTGAAAGATATATTGAAACCAACGTGGCGTGAAGGTCATCTCAGCAAGGATGCACATAACATGATAGTTAAGAAGACAGTTGAGAAAGTTGTTAGTGCCTTGCAGACTCATCAAGCTCCAACAACAATGGATTCAATTAAACAATATCTTTCTTCATCTCAGTCAAAAATTACGAAGTTGGTTGAGGTAAGTGTCTAGATTTAAGTTAATATGAGTGCACTATGGAAGTAGTAGATATTGGATACCTCACAATTGCTGGTGCAGTCATGTGATACTTGCCTTTCTCTTGCAGGGATATGTTACGAAGTATCGAAAATCTTGAGATCACAAGACAAGTGATTTTACTGTTTGTACAGTGATGTATACATTCTAGTATTTGAAGTCCTTGAGAACTTGTTTGAGGTTAATTGCCAAAGTAAGGACATTCGAAAGCAATTTCTTGAATTTCAGGCAATGTTTATCTTCATATCTTTCTAATCTTTCTAGTTGAATGTAGAATCTATCTCCATGTTTAGGTTAGTATTGTCAGTGGTCTTGAAAATTGCCTAGAAGTACTGATTTCAGGCCTTGTCAGAATATCTAAAACCCTAGGTTAACGATTCTTGCAACTATCCTTGCTGCTGTAGTTTGTTTTGTAGGCTGGGCATCCAGTATATATTTGTGTCAAATATCAGCAGAGAAGAATAATTTCATTCTCATAATTCGTAGATTATAGCCCTTAGTTTATATACACAGTTGTCTATACTAAATATAGTAACAAACTCCCTTCGTAGGTTACAGCCTTTAGTTTATATATACAATTGTCTATACTAAATATAGTAACAAACTCCCTAAGATATAGGGAAATCTGCATCTTATTCTAATCCCCAGAAATCAAGGATTTATATGATTTCTATAATAACTATGCAATCTTTCTAAATATTACTACATAATCCGACACTCCCCCTCAAGCTAGTGAGTGGATATTTTCCATCCCTAGCTTGCCAATAATATCTTGAAACACTGTGCTTATCAGTCCCTTTGTAAGTACATCTGCCAACTGATCCTTGGTTGATACAAATGGAGTGCATATTAAGCCACTGTCTAGTTTTTCCTTGATAAAGTGCCTATCAACTTCAATATGCTTTGTTCGATCATGTTGAACTGGATTATGTGCAATGTTGATAGTTGATTTGTTATCACAGTACAGCCTCATGGGTCCTTCCCATTTTATTCTTAAGTCATTTAGGATTATCTTCAGCCAAAGTAATTCACATATCCCCAACGCCATAGATCTGAATTCTGACTCTGCACTTGATCTTGCTAGTACATTCTGCTTCTTACTTCTCCATGTTACAAGATTACCACCTAGGAGTGTACAGTAACTAGATGTTGATCTCCTATCGACCAAAGACCCTGCATAATCTGCATCGATATAAGCCTCTAATGTCATACCTATGACTGGTTGTCGCTTAAACAAAATTCCTCTTCCCGGGCTGCCTTTCAAGTATTGTAGTATTCTGTTTACTACCTTGAGATGTGATTCTTTAGGATTGTGCATGAATTGATTAACCGTGCTCACTGCAAATGCTATATCTGGTCTTGTGTGTGCCAGATATATCAACTTCCCAACAAGCTTCTGACATGATACTTTATCTACCATGGGATCTTCTGGAGCATCACTCTTTATCTACCATGGGATCTTCTGGAGCATCACCTAATCTATGATTGAATTCAATCGGTGTCTCCATTGGTTTGCAATCCTATTTTCCTGTTTCTTTCAATAAGTCAAGTGCATACTTTTGTTGATGAAAATCCCTTGCTTTGAATGAGCTACTTCAATGCCTAGGAAGTACTTTAACTTTCCTAGCTCTTTGATATCAAATTCCTTAAAGAGACATTGCTTCAAATTTTGCAGTTCTTCTACATCATTACCTGTCACAATGATATCATCTACATAAACTAGCAATGCTGTGACTCCCCCAGAATTTGAGTGTCTAATGAATAAATTATGGTCTCCTTGACTCTGCTTATATCCCAATGAAATCATTACCTTAGCAAACCTCCCAAACTAAGCTCGTGGGGATTGTTTGAGCCCATAAAGAGCTTTCTTCAGCTTGCATACCATTCCCTCTTTAGATTCAAATCCAAGAGGAACTTCTATGTAAATTTCCTCTTCTAGATGGCCATGGAGGAACGCATTCTTAACATCAAATTGTTGTAGATTCCACTCAAAATTAGCAGCTAATTATCCGTACCGTGTTCATCTTAGCAACAGGGGCAAATGTTTCTAGATAATCGATGCTATAGGTTTGAGTGTACCCTTTGGCCACCAATCTTGCCTTATATCTTTTCACCGAGCCATCAGCATTGTATTTTATGGTGAAAACCCACCTACACCCAACTAATTTCTTCTCTCTCGGCAATTCCACTAACTCCCATGTCTTGTTCCTCTCAAGGGCCTCCTTTTCAGTCTTCATAGCATCCTCCCATTTTCTGTCTCCTAATGCCTCAGTTAGGTTTCTCGGTGTGGGAATTGTATGGAGATTGGTTAGGAAAGCTCTATGTTTTTGGGATAGATTCTGATAAGACATGAAAAAGGACAGTGGATGTTTTGTGCAGGTTCTTGTTCCTTTCCTAAGTGCAATTGGTAGGCCTTCAATACTTGTTTCTTTTGGTTCTTCTGCTGGTTCAAATGACTCAACCCTTGGCTCATCACCTGGTGTGATATTATCAGTTGGTTTGAGAGTGATTTTTGGAAATTGAGCAACAACACAAATGGGAGACTGGACTTGTGCTGGTCGAGAGATTGATATCTTCCTCATAGAATAAACTTGCAGTGGCTGCATGTTATCTTGATTTCCCTTATCTTTCATCATGTCAACAAATGTGGCTGACTCAATTGAGGGAGAAGTGAGTTTAGGTATGGTTATGGGTTGAGATTGAACAAAACTAGGATCAAGAACAAACATATCCTTTGCTTTATCTTCACTCAAGGTCTCTCCCTGAAGATAGGTGTGCTGAAAAAAGGGATCATTTTCAACAAAAGTTACATCAGCTGAAATAAAAAAAATAATTTAGAAGGTGGATGAAAGCATCTATAACCCTTTTGTGTGGAGGAATATCCAATAAAAATGCATCGAAGAGCACATGGATCTAATTTGCTCCTATTGTGAGAATGAATATGAACAAACACAACACAACCAAAGATTTGAGGTATCTGACTGTTTGAAACAAAAAAATTTGGGAAAAATTTTGTGAGAATATCAATTGGACTTTTGAACCCAAGG
>JANKOE010000002.1:58144945-58162854 GCA_026284465.1 Erythroxylum citrifolium | reverse complement strand
GGATGTGGAGGAATGTTTAGAGTTGTGTGAGAACAATGTGGAAATAGTAAAACAAGCTTTTTCAAAGAATAAGAGCATTATCATTCTTTGCATAAAAAGGATACTTTATGATAGGAAGGAAGAGAGGGATTGATTTTTTGAGTGAGAGAATTGGTTTGAGAGGCTGGGAGAGGAAATCTGCAAGAATATTGTGGTGACCTTTGATACGGCGAATGATGAATTATAGTGGGAAAATCATTCTTGCCATCGAAACAATTGGCTATCAGGTACTGTCTTCTTTTTAGGCTCAAGAATCTTAGAAAAAACTGTATTGTCCGTTTCAATAAGAAAGTAACAAGGGTTGAGATGGAAGTTGAATTTTTTGATGCCTTTCTTTATGACCAAAATCTCTTTGTAGATAGCATGGTAACGCTTTTATGATTCTTTGAACTGACCACTGGCATGGCTATAATAGTATCTTTTTCCCATCAATGTCTTCAAGTAAGACACTACTCCTAATAATGGTCATTTGCGTCTATCTACAGAATACGTTAGCCTTTGTTAAGAATCTTTAAAAGAGGTGAATTTTGACAGACTTGCTTTAAGTGTTGAGTGCAAATATTTGAATTTCGCATTGTACTGTACCAGCCAGTATCAGCCAAAAACGGTACGAAATTATATTAAAAAATACCAGTTGTCGATACCACCACTTTAACAAATAGAATGAGCATTATAGACTCAATAGATTCAATATTTCCATTATCATGAATGGGCATTATAGACTCAATAGATTCTAATAGTTTCATTTCCCTTTTTGTTTTGTGAGGACATTGATGAGCATAGTGTCCTAGTTTGCCACAAATAATGCATCAATCTACCTTTTTTACTTGAGAAGTTCTTTTAAAGAATCGAACAAATCGACATTATTTTCTTCTTCTGGATAGCTTATACTTTCCGTTATTAGAAATATAGGATTTGTGAGTTTTCTTGCAGAAGAACTTCCTGTGATGATATTTCTTTTTAGTAAGACACTCACAATCTTTTTTCTCCTTACACTTGAACTTCAAATAAGGCTTTTCTAGCAAAGAACCGCCTTTTATCATGTTTTTGAAGAATGTTGATCACAAAGCTCATCTAAAGAAGCTAAGGCAAATTGATATATTTCTCCAAGAGATATATCTCTCATATCTCTTCGTAATGCTGCAATGTTCCTTTAGAGTTTTGGTTGTAATTCATCCAGTAGAGATGAGACAAATGTATAACGAAAATTGACATCGTTGAATCCATGTAAATGATAATATCTTTCTGTTATACGTTGTAAATGTTTTTATAAAAGGTGAAATAACACTCTAAACGTATTTTTTATTAAAAGAATCAAATATTAATGTTGGATAATGAATATGATTGAAATAAAAAAGTGTATTAGTTCTATACCCATTGACGTCCAAAATTTTTTAAAAAATAAATATTATATATAGATATATATATATAAATGAAGTTATTTGGGAGTTCCCCTAAAATTTAAAAAATTAAACATTGGGCCCTCCTATTTTACATGTCTGACTCCGTCCCTGTCTATACCTAATCTCTAATTGACACACTGTAAGAAAGAAATGATTAGATTACATAAAAAATCATGCTAGAAAAAGTTAGTCAGTATTTTGACATTATTAATGTTTGAATAGTCATAACACATCAATAGACACCGATATTGTTTTATGGATATAATTTTTTAATTAGAAAATTATAGAAAAATTAAAAAATTAAATTATCAAATCTTAAATTATATTTAAGATTCTAAATTATATTTGTTGCTTATAAATTGCGAACTTAATGAGTCAAACACAAAGCATAATTAAAAAGAGAATAATTTAATCAAATTGAACTTAATTATACAAATTTAAAAATTATAAAGACAAATATAAAATATCTAATAAATAAAATATTAGATATTAAATCTTATTAGTACCTAAATTACTATTTGATTAAAATTAATTGTAGTTAAAATTAAAATTAAAATTATATTTGAATTAAATTACTAAAAAAGTCTAAATTTTATTAAAATAGACGTATACTCTGCTATAATTAACACTCTTAATATATTCTCTCTGCATCACTTAAAAAAAATTCAATTTATTTCCGTAAATACTATTAAAGGCTGCATACTTATATAATTATTATATCAATAACAATAATAACATCCAAATAAAAATCTCGATTACATGTAAAATCTAAGAAGATTAAAAAGTACACAACTTTTCTTCTAAGTACTTATGTAATTATGATGATTTTTATATAATTGATGAGATAAAATGATATTCAAAGGATGAAAATCAAAATTTATAATAAATATAAATATAATTAATAAATATTTTATTAAATTTATAAAATAATTATTTTATATAACTAAAGAAATCTTAATTTTCGAGAAATAATGAAAATGGAAAGTCAACTTTAATGGAAATGTTAACTGGTACGCGAGTACGCGACACTTCAATCAAAATGAAATGGCAAGCTTTGTCAGGAGACTTTAATGCTACCTGATCACCCACAAAGCACATTCGCCACTTACGTATAGACTTGAGCAATCAAAATGGTTAGATACTTCGATGACATAATTTTCGAATTTTACACATAACAAATCAGATTGAGAGATCGTGATTAGAAATGGTGAAATGGCGACTTTGTCAAGAATGTCTTAACTCAATCCTGGAATAAAGGGGGGCAAGAATTGGGTATATAGGTACACAAATTAGAAAACTTCGATGGAATTGATTTCAATTTGTATTACAGTAAAAAGAAGCATAGAGTAGAAATTTTTTGATCAATGGAAGAGTCAGAGAAGAGAAGAGAGGAGAATGTATTTATCTGTTCTCTTTGTTTGTATAGTTTGTTGCGAGGTAGAATAGTAACTGTAATTGAATAACAATAACGGAATATGTTCTAAAGAACTTGAAGAAGAAAATAAAACACCTAATTTGCATGCTTATGCAAGGCTTGCTCTTGATATACTAAAAATTTATATCACATATCTCATGGTTGCCCGCATAGAAGGCTATGGAAAAGAAAACTTACTCAGGTCCTTGGGACGAGTAGATCTATATTCACACTTTCTTTAGTAAAAGATGTAATGCTTTTGTAATAGCAAGATGTAAAGAGCAATGCTTTACTCACCAATTTGATTTCATCTACTTTTTCCGATACGCCAAAAGCTGAGGGTAACATTCACATAATAGACAAAAAAGTGTGGAAACAGTATTAGTATCGGTCTCCACGTACATATCTTCAATTCATATGATATTAACTAGCTGGCAAGGAAACTCACCAAATATCCATGGATGAAATTGTATGTTTTCAATCCTGCCAAAGTTTGGTGCTCATCTAAAACTTGCAACTTATCTTTCGACTTGTCAATTGCAATGGGCATACAGATCATTGTAGTCGTGGAAGTTGGCAGATTCAATTTGGAGTTCAACTCTTTCACTAAGTGTATTTCAACTTCCTCAGCTTGCAAAGCAGTTTGGAGAGCAACATACTGAATAAAAACAAGGGATTGAGAACCAATTTCACTGTTAGAAAAACAAACTGCTGACCTGAACATCTCATTGTTTCTATCAAGCAAACCTGGCGCAGCTGCTTGACAGACAAAGTTGGTCTGCCAGAAAGATATGGCCTCCGCAAACTAGGTATACTTTGTTCATCAAGAGAAACAAGCATGAGGTAGATATCCAACTGAAATTAACAGAAAGAAGCAAAATTTGAAAGCATTCATGTGAGAATCTTATAAGAAATAACAATTTTACTAATCACTAATCATAAAGATGCACAAAAGTGTGCGTGGCTCCATGTAGGCAAATGTTTGAACAACTTTCTAGCCACACATCAGCACTCACACTTCCATAATGGACAGCACAAAAGCATCACTCACAAATATATTTACCTCATCATCATTTTCCTCCAAGCTCTGGAGATAATCTGCCAACTTCAAAAGACGGTTATTTCTGGTATTTTTTCCATTTCCAGCATTTGCACTGCCATATCGTGTGTGACTCCGAATGCCACCTTTGCCCCATGCAAGCCTTTCAGAGGGGCCAACAAGTGCAGCAGATGCTCCTATTGATTCCCTGTTGATTTCTGAATCATTTTGATTGCCACCTCCATCTACAATAGCAGATGTCGACCGTCCCCCAGCCCATCTCCTTGATCTCTTTGCTTTGACCTCTGTACTGTGCTCATCAGATGATGAATCTTTTTCTCCATCCTTATTTGCATCCTCATTGTCATCTGATTCCTGAAGTTCAGCAGTTCGATAATTTCTCCTCCCTCTTGAATGGGTGTCTCTGTATCGACCTTGTGTTCTTCTTGCAAACGCAGCTGCTGTTGCTCTGGTTGTCTTACTTTTCCGACCAAGAGCTTCAGCTTGACGACGGAAAGTCTGAGCAATGGAGTATTGAATCTGTCCAAGTCACTACAAATTCAGAATACAATAACAAAGCTGCACCATTTGCTGAGGAGTATTTTTTCAGAAAGAACAAAGGCATATCCTTTTGGCATATGCACTTTAAAAACTGCAAAATGTTTGAAGAATTGGTTTTCCTACATTTACATGGATATCTCAGTTAACCAATAAAACAATGTTTAACAAGTAGATAAAAAACTTTTCATTCATATTGCTTCCCTTGATGCTAAGCTACGTCCAGTGTAAGACTTCAAATGCATATACAGAAGAACGACAACCAAAATGCAATAGCATACCTGCTTATTGCGAGCCTTCTCCTCTTCAAGAAATGCCAACTCCTGACACAGATGTTTAAGAATTGAAGTTGAATTTTAGGTTTCTAATACATAATCAAGATTTTCATTTGAGATGCAACATTACAGCAAATGATACCTCTTCCTCATATTTGTCAATATCTGGATACAAAGCAGCAATTAGTGCATCGTAGTTTGGGTCATCTCTCAAAGAACGACGGCTGGCACAGTGGGTACGGCAAGCAGGGCACTCATTATTCCTGCAGTGAATTCCAGTATATATAGTTAATGGATATAAGATCTGTTAGTCAAGGGGCTTTAAGGTTTCCTAAGGGAACATCTACACGTTGAACTGGTCCAGTCAATTGTAGTGATGGTTTAAAATTACCCAAGACGCATAGATTTGTCAATACATTCCCTGCAGAAGCGATGTAGACATTCCATCACAGTCCTTGTTTTCCGAATTATACCTAGATATCAAAAAGAAAAATCAAATACTTTGTCACCAAATCAGTTTTTCATTGTATAGAAGGTGGCAGCATGACTTTGCATAATGAAATTGAAGAAATTTCAAGCTAAGTGCACAGCTTGCTCACAATGAAGAATAAGCATAATGAAAGATATAAAGTAATTCTGAATTAGGTAACATCAATATTGCATGTCAAGTTTAGTCTGAGTGGAATTAATGAATTTGATAAAGAGAAAATTATTTTCAGAAACTTCTAATGATGTAACGTGAATATTGAAGGTAACAGAAAAGAAAATAGAAAACCTGATGCAAGCTGTTTAAATGACATCACCTTTTGAGGATTTTTCATATTTCAGAAAAAAAAAACGTTCCAAAGGTTTTACATAGTGTGTGCAAACAAAGTTTAATTAGAAGTCTGATCAAATGTATCACGACTTAAGTAACATAATCACAACAGCCCAAATGCTTAATATGAAGTTACAAGAAAAAGAGGAGGCTGAGTACGAAAAATGGTTTCACTAGCACATCATGAACGCAATATTGTGGACTTAAAGTTTTGCAGTTTGCCACAAGTTCAATTGATTGACATATTTATAGCCAGTTATAAGTCATATAATTAAAAGGTTGACCTAGTATGAAGGGAGGATAGTAGAGGAATAATTTTAGGCATTCAAAAATTGCTCTACAGTCAGACTCAAAATAGATCTCTTTGTGAGAGTTGAAAAACTCATGGTAAAGTTACATATTAACACCACTGGTTCAGCAAATCCACCTAGTCTGAGCTGAAGAGTCACTGCAGATCCTTGTAGGGTATTGACGACTTCAAAATTACAGAAAACTAAGAGGTCCTAATTCAAACTAATGTCCAGAGGCTTGGACCTTCAAGGGGATATCGAGATAAGTTCTACCCAATTTCAACCAACCCTTAGTTTTATATCTTGACAGAAAAAAAATGATGCAAATGACTAAGATCTTATTCATTCAGGAGGAAGCATTCATAACAGTTTCATTATACAAGCAAAACACCAGAAAGAAATGAAAAGTTTCAGTCTGTGCAATCATATGCACAAAGATAACATTAAAATTCTTCCAAGCATCATGACAAATAGAATTTCGTCAGCAGCAACTTAGTAAGATTCAGTTGAATATTTCGTAGGAAACTCCTTAGAAACTTTACATTTGAAAGTTATCCCTCTAGGAGGTTAAGATCTCAAAGTGCATTGATGCAGATGCAAATTCCATACATGGATTAGTTAGCAGATACTTCAGTCTTGAGAAAATTGTTGCAAATGAATGAAATGTATATAGAACGGGATTCATCCAGAAGGACCAAATCACTTATTTGAGTAAGATTCAGCTTAAAGGGATAGGACTAATTGGAAGTCAAGTTTATTCACAAAAAAGATCCAAAAGCAGTTATTTTTAACTTGTAGAACAAAAAAGACGAAATAAGAGTCTACTTGTCTACATAATTCTTGTGATGTATACTAATTTTACCAGTTGAAATCATTTGTTCTAGTTTCAAACTGCCACAATATTGATGGAAGATCCTCGATCCTTACCAAGACAGATTGGGCATTGCACTTCCCTGCGTATTTCGGACAATTTTACCATGACAAATCTGCAAACAAGCATGAAAAAAGAATAATGTGAATTGCCACCATTTTAAGCAGTCAAGAATCAACATAGACAGTTAAACTAGCTCTAAAACCTTCCCTTTTCAATTCCCACGTGCAAGATATTTATTTTCAAACCCACTAGCAGATGCCTTAAATACAAACAAAACTAACATATGGAAACAACTTGCTTAGTTGCACATGATGTACAAAAACCATACTAGATCGTCTCCTCTGCCTTTTAAAACAAGATGACAAGCCTTTCAAATTTAAAAAACTGTTAAATCTTATGATTTGATTAAGAGGATTTTTGGGGATTAAGATTATGATTTGATTGAGAGGATTTTTAAGGATTATAATAGTAATTTACCTTATATAAATAAGATAAATTTACCTTATATAAATAAGATAATCTAACATATAAAGGGAGGGGGAACTGCTTATTTCTATAACCTCTAATAATCCCTCTTTTGAATTTCTCACAATTCCTAATTCATATCATGGTATCAGAGCAATTTCTCTAATCTTGCCTCTAATTTTTCCCTTTGCTCTCTCACAATTGGTGACAATACCCAAACCTTTCTCAAAAAAATTAAGACTAACCTTAACAATCTAACTCCAAAAACACCTCAAACAGCCACCGGCACAAAAGAAGAGGCGACAGCGGTGAGTGCTTCATGAGCTCCCACTTGCCGCCGACAACCGTTGGTTAACCAACGCATGTAGTGCACGCGCCACCTTCTAGTGACATTTTGTTAACCTTATTGCCATGGATTGAGTCGCACCAACTCTAGGAGTTCATCAGTGATGTGTTTTTCTACCTTTAATTGTTGAAAACTGCGTTTATGCGTTTAACCATAGTTGGTAATGTGTTTTTCTACCATTAATTGTTGGAAATGGGTTTTGTGTGTTTAACCATAGTCACTGGTTCCTTTGTAGTAGTATCTCATGATGGGTGGAATTTGTTTCAGCCCCTCTTTCGTTGTTGCAAAGCTGTTGATGTTTCAGGTTCAATTTTTTTGCACTATCGTTCTTCCTTGGTTTTCTTTAACGTCTTTCTTACTATATCAGTTGCATCATGAGCAACTTCAAAACTGAAAGTGTTGAGGGACAACAACCCATTATGGTTCAACAAATCGCAAATCAAAAATTGAATGGAATGAATTATGTTGCTTGGAAAAAGGGGGACATCGTATTTCTCAAGGGCCTAGGTAGGTATGAACATCTCATGGATCCAGCTCTTGATATTAAGTTACTTTTGTACAAAAAGTGGGAACATGGCAACAAAATAATGACAAGCCTCTAGAATGCCATGGAGTCAAATATTGCTAACATGTGTCAATAAGTGAATTATGCAAAGGAATTGTGGGAGTATGTGAGACTTTTATTTTCTAGTAACGTTACTTGTATATATGATTTATCTGTGGGATTGTTCAAGTGTGAATAGGGAGAGAAGAATCACACCAAGTATTCTTTAGAAATTAAGAATCTATTTGTAGAACATTTAGCAGCCCAACTAATAACAACAAACAAGGATCAACTTTTGAAGGAAAGAGAAGAGTTATTCGTCATAAGATACTTGGCTGGCTTAAAACCAAAATATGAACCAATTTGGGCCCAAATACTCAGTGACACGAAACTCCCATCACTTGTTGAAATATATTCATGAATATCTCGATCCTTAAAGGAACTAATACAAGAAAGTGGTAACAAGTCTACTCTAGCCATTTACAATAGTGGAAGAGGTAATAGAAGTCAAAGTAACTGTGGTGGTAGTAGAGGAAGGGGCAGAGGAGGCCAAAGGAAATGGGACCATTGTGGCAAGAATGAGCATGTTTGGGACTATTGTTGGGACTTAAACTCAGAGTTGTGCCCGAACCCCTCTTAGTCTACTAATATTGTAGAGACTTCTGGTGTTTTTGTTTCAACAAGTGGAAACAAGGTAGTTTTGAAGAAAAATATGCAACTTTTGTCCAGTATCGCAGCCAAGCAAGCAATCATAATAATTGCGTCATTTGCTCACCTAAGTAATCACACAACTTGTATATCGTCTTCTATAAACCTTAGGGATTATGGTTTGATTTAGAGAATTTTCGAGAATTAAGATTGTGATTTGATTTAGAGGATTTTTTGGGATTATAATTGTAAGTTACCTTATATAAATAAGATAATCTAGTATATAAAGCGAGGGGGAGCTGTTGATTTCTATAAGCTCTCACAATCCCTCTTCTGAATTTCTCCCAATTCCTCATTCATATCAAAAACATTTATGAAAGTTCTTTGTGCACATATACCTATGGCAAATTATAGACCATAGAATTAAATGAATAGTAAGCTACCATGTTATGGGATTCACTGAGTGCAAACTCAATTGATAGTGCTTTGTTCTTTTATGATTACAGAAATCAAATAGTAACTTAAGAATCTGGGAGAGATAAAAGAAAGTTCTAATTGTTTGCTCCATTTTGTAAGAAATACTAAACAACAAGAAGCACCGAATGCTCATAGTGGCATGAAACCTATAGTATGTGAGAAAATGTCAAGCAAAGCATAAGAAGAGCAACTTCATTTTAAAGTTAACTTCACTGTTGGATATATAATGAGAATTCACATGGGTGTGTACAAAAAAATTTAGTCATTGGATGTTCTAGAGGAAGAAAGAATACATCATAAACTCTAATGTCAAACTTCAAATGAACAATCTCCTAAAAGTGGTTGTTTAGAAAAATATAATTAGTAATGTCTTATGGTATTTTGATCAGAAAATTTAAACTCTCTCTCCTAAAATTAAGTCAATTTTAGAAAAATAATGTTGCACCGCCACTTAGAAATGATTTTAGACATTTGAGAGCGAGAGAGGGAGAAAAGCTGGTATAAAATTGCAATAATGGCCAAAAGCATGAAGGAAGATGCAGTCACCACAAAGGCACAATTATGATCCTTAAATAGAGTTTAACTAGAATGAAGGAACAAACTTGGCTTAGTGCTATCTGTTAAGTGACCATTTCACCACAATAGCTTAAGTTGTTGTGTGAGGCCAACTTAATTGGTTTTATATATTCACTAACACACCTCCTCAAGTGAAAGCCCTTTGGGCTTGAAACTTGCACAGGCTCACTTTACCTTGTGCTGAATAATAGGTGGGTGGTAGGATTTGAACTCACGACCACTTGATTACAAAGGCTCTGATACCATGTTAAGTGACCATTTCACCACAACAGCTTAAGCTGTTGTGTGAGGCCAACTTAATTGGTTTTATATATATTCACTAACACTATCCAAACCTCAGTTTAACAAGAAAAATGACATTCTTGAGGCTAAACCAGTAGATCATGATCCACAAGATGTTATATTGACGAAGAGCTTAAACCATCAGGTACATCAGTATAAGATTTCTTCACATAATAGTCATATATGCGCCTGACTAACATATGCACTTTTCACATCACTACAAAACCCTAGGTTGGCATGTATACCTAATGAATAAGGTTAGAATGGTATTAAACTCTTCCGAACCAATCAAACTTACTTTCAAAATATATCCAGAAACACTTAAACCACACCTTAAGAGCAAATTCTTTAGTAAGCCAGCACAAATTTCCAATTTTTTTTAGGACATGGGTTTTCTTGTGAACAACTATATTAGATTAAATCAGGGAGCAACTTAATTCTGCTCATAAATGAACTTCATGTTGTGTTAAGTCCCAATGCTAGCCAAGTTGGCTAACAAAATGCAAGTATCATAATTGCATCAGCCAAAACAATCAACATGAACTCTATATTTGTCATGTAATATATCTTGGCTTCACAAGGTGTGTTCTCAATTTTCATTTTGTTATACTAGAAAAGCAGATAGCTCCACTGACTTATGAGCAACAATGAAGATAGCGATTTGAAGCTTCTTCTAGCACTAAGCCTCAATGGTGCTGAGTTTACTTTTTTGAACAAAAACAAAGTTGCCATTCATTGAAAAGTCTGCGGCTGAAAGGCATGCTGAGAAAAATAGAACATATCAATGGACCAGCATTGTATTTGTAATCAGCACATAAGATGGATAGCATCAAGATGGCAAATAAATCTAAAAATACTTAATTCTTTGAAACTCAAGTTAAACAAGGAAAGATCGTGTTGAGACTTCCAGCAATGGGAACACTGGATAAATCTTTTATCTTAAATTCACAGGACGGACTAAGTTGGCCTAGAAATAGAAAAACTAGTCAGAAAAATTGAAGATGGTGACTAAAATAAATTCTCAGAAAAGTCGAAGATGTTGACTAAAATAACTTCTCATACGTAAGACTTTCCTTGGATTGAAATGGACGAAGTTTGTAACCACAAAAAAGGAGTCCATGCTTCATATTACCCAGAGAACTGACAAAATAAAGGGATATTAAGCAATCCAGCGATCGCGTAGCTACATAAACACATCTCACTACGAAGCTCAAATTGTCCAACTGGTAACCAACCACAAGGGAGGGGAGAAAGAAAGGACTTTCATCATGCATATACAAGATTGAAGCCAAATTCATCAAATCCCATAAATAAACACCCCCACCGAACTGCACTACTCTCAACGAAGACAAAAGAAACTAGAATAATGCTAGTTCGATATGCACGTTACACAAACAAGAGAAATCATATATGTAAAAGCTGAAAAAGTAATGACAGCAAGACAGCCACTGCAGAAAAAGCCAAAACTCGATAAACCTGGTAGCTAGTCCCCATTATATGCAGTAAACGTAAAAATTCGAACAAGTGAGGAATGCGGATGCTTAATCAAACCACGCATCAACCGACAAACTTGGGATGTAACACGCGGGAACCCAAAGCCAAAAAAGGAAAATTACTCTTGTTTCTCCTCTTCGTTACTTAACTCCTTGCTTCGATCGGATTCTGAAACAACACCACCACCAATAAGCCAAAGCTACAATTCGGATCAGCGAAAGTAAACAAAAAGGTGTGTGTACGGTATTCTCATCAATCTCTGCGTTTACACACGTACGTACCGTCATCTCCATGGTGGTCATGAGGTGGGTCTTGGTGCTCTTCGTGGTTGTTTTTTTCATGGTTGTTGCTGCGTTCTTGCTCCGGAAAATCGTTCTCTTCCTTAAGAGGTGTGGTCGTCTCGAAGGAACGCTTCTGGGCCGGCATTTTCTATAGCCTCTCTGCTCAAAAATTAAAAAATGAAAGAGGGTCTCAGGTGGTACTCAAGTGAGCTTAGAGACGACAATGGGAGGTGAATATAGATTGACAAGGAGAAGAGAGAGAGGTGGCGGAGAACCGCTTGACCACTCTGCGTTTTAGCTGAAGAAAAAGAGAAGAGAGTCTAAACAGAGGCGGACGGATGGGAGCTTACCGGACATTGTATACTTGTATTTGTGTGTACTGAGTAATAAATTCGTAGGTGTTTTATTAGTTTTAATTTCGTATTATTTACCCAAAAAAATAGCCTATTGTTGTACCTAAGAGAAGCATACCATTCCCAAGTTACAATGGCCCTGTAAGCGAGTTCCAATATCATAAAAATCAGATTGAGATTTTTTTTTTCAATCTTACACGTTACTGACTTAACATGCCCATAAATAACGTGAACTATGTTATTGGTAATCAGCTGGGGATGGCAAATGTTGTTTGATCTGTTAGGCTCGGCCCGAGTTAATCGGCTCATAGGTCGACATTATTTGGCCCAATAGGTTAAGGTTGCTTTAGTCGATATGGCAAATGTTGTTCGATCTGTTAAGCTCGGCCCGAGTTAATTGGCTCGTAGGTCAAGATTATTTGGCCCAATAGGTTAAGACTACTTTGGTCGAGTTTGACCCGTGGTTTAGCGGGAATATATAAAATAATGTGGTTTGACCTTAAAATCTAATTATCATAAAAGTCTATTGTGAAATTCTGATCAATGCGAGCAAAGCATTGGGGTTTTTCACAGAACTGGAGAACTAGATTTTGATTCAGTGGATTGAATGCTTCAACATCCTCTCCCCAGTGAGTTTTGTTCCTGTGAATGACAGCCACGTCAATCACCAGAAGTTCATCCTTGGGAATCATTAGGTTCCTTGGGCTTGACATAAAATCCAAATTTACTTGAGAGTATTTGCACTGTCGCGTATATTAAGTCTTGGCTCTGTCCAGAACTAGTATAGTATCGTTTGTCCTATTAGACATTGCTTAGGATAGTACAAGCGATGTGATGTGCCTGAACAAGAAAACGTACACAGAGCGTTGAGGCCCTGAGGGAAGTGATGAAGGAGCTATCCGTACTGAGAAGACAATTTGTGTTAGAAGTGTTGAGCTTTCGGAATGCTACCCGGACGAGGGAAATATCGGCCCAGGCTTAGCTCGAGGCGAGTGGGCCGAATTTTTTTATGAAATTCACCATGTGTTTCAAATTAGCTGTATAATTCTTTAGATATCAGTGTCCTTATGCCTATTAGGGGTATAATATGGAGTTAAAGTCTCCACATATAAGCCATGGAGTAGATACAATGTTATTGAATGATTTTCGTTTATTCCATAGATCTCTTCTCTGGAACCGAGAGTTACTTGCATAGATGAATGTGACATTTATCTAGATATGCTTCTACATGAAGGATAATTTCATATGCATGGCTTGTTCATTAGAGTCTAAGAGCATGATGTTGGTGGTTGGTAGTCCTGTTCTAGTGGGAACCAAAAATGTCCAACTTGGCTAAATTTTCTAGTATGACCTTAGTCTCTAGTAATTCGAAAATGAGAGGTTTCTCTCATGAAACAAAGTCCCTTAAAGCTGCCTATTTAATGGGACAATTTGTTCCACATACATTCCATATGATTATAAACATGGTTTAAAAGGTTGGGCTTGTGGAGCCTTTCCCTTTACCCCTATTGGATCTCCTTCTCTCCACCGTGTGCAACATTTACTACAGATTCATTAGATGTAATATAAGCCTTAGGAGTTGCTATAATATCATATTGGATAGGATTAGTATTACTCACCATCGAATCTCCTTCAGCATTATGCACAACTCCTAAAGTGGTGGTTCGGGTGACATAGTCAACATTGGCATCAGTTTGAGTAACATGTATTGTATTTGGTGTTTGTGGAACTTACTTCTCTATATTGCTTATTATATTGTGCCCATTGGATGTTTATATGTGTGTTGTTTGAGAAATTTGCATTACCTCATTGTTATGTCTCTCCCCATTGTGAGGGTATAACATCATCAGTTTTTTGCATCGTAATTAACTTGGGTGTCAAGGAAGGGGGCTGTCCCAAGGATTTTTGAGGTGAATTGGTTCAGCTGACTCTATAAGCTCTTGATAGCTCCCTGTTTTGAAAAACTTGCCTGTGGCCTTCCAAACTTTGGTTGGATTTATGGAAGGTGTTTTCCAATGGTAAGAAATTTTAATTGTGTCTTCCTATAGCTTACCTTCCTCTACTAACCTCATAACTGGAATTTCCTCAGGGAGTTCTTGGGAAATATTCACACTGATGCAAATCTGGGCACATCCATCATGTTTCTTCTTTGATATATGTTCATCCATGCACAATGGTCTTTCGATGTAGCTGGCTAGTGGTCCAAGCTCTTGGGTTGTCCAATACTCAAATGGGATATTATGGAAGTTAATCCAAAGTGAAATACTTTGGATTTTAAGGGTTTCAAGATTACCAAAATGCCATGGACCTTCCTCTATAATCTTTTGGATTTCTAAAGTGGAGGTAAAAGTAAAAAGGATCAAGTTCTCTTTAGAGAGAATAACATCTATCAAGCCTCTAGATTTCCATAGCTTGCTAGCCCATTGAGAAACTGAAAGAAAAGGTGGTCTCATGCCAAAGAAAAAACCAACAATAGTTGATTCCCAAGCCTGAGCTCCCTCCTTCAAGACTTCAATGTTAAGGCAAACCATAAGCCTAACATCTATGTCCTTAGGTGGTGGTGAGGAGGACAATGTAAAGGGAGATTCTTCTCCTACTACTTGCTTCCAAGATCTGGGAGGAACAACCAATGAAGAAGGTGTTTTTGGAATTGTAGGAGAAGGTTTAAGGATGGAAGACGGAAGAGGTGGAAAATTAGGTAGGGAAGGGATAAAAGTATTGGCCACTGTGAAAGTTGTAACATGAGAAAGGAAAGGTTAATCTTTTGGTTGTGGATTGTCAAAAACAAGGAATGTTTACTAGGGAAAATGTGTAGGGTGGGAGGTGAAGTTTTATGGAAAGGTCATTTATGGCATTGGCCTATTGATTATTATTTTGCAAGGCTTGTGACGCACCTAGCAGAAGGATTACTAAGTAGAATGCAGAACAAGGATGTGCAAGCTTTGTTAAGGATGCTGAGAATACAGAACAAGGTAGCAGTGATGATGTGAATGAAGAAGCTTGAGGGTAAGGGTGTTCAATGAAAGAGGGAAAAAGGAATATGGTTAATGCTTATAGTGAGAAGTAGGAGACTCTCTCTCATCTTCTATAAACCGATGTCTTGAGCAAACACATTTGGATATCAAGTTAGTATAGTTCATATGGATTTTAACTTTTTTTTTAATAGAAGTATGTCTTATTTAAGATATATTTTACTTATAACAATATTATTTTGAGTTGGAAAGTTCCAATGTAGCATCAATTATTGATTACATTTAATGGAAATGATTATTTGGATTAACAAGCTCTTTAATAAATTTGATATAGTTCCTTGCATTGTTAAAACAATAATGTACTATAGAACATTAGACCCATTAGGCATGTGAAAAGAGCTAAGGTCTCATCAAGGATTTAAGTATATATTTTGGCAGTTTCTCTTAATTATGATGATAATCAGGATGAAAGTTGTAAGATTTAAACAATTATTAACTAAAGAGAATCTTATAGAATTATCTCACTAAACAATTTTCCTAAAAATAATATGATCGTCATATGGTAATATGACATAAGATACTTAAGCGTTTGACTTAGTGAAAGTGGTAGAATATTGGTTATGCCCTATAGTCAATTTGTTGGTTATAGATTATATGACATAATTAATTAAAGACATTATTTATCTTACTTTCATTTATGTAATTAATTGACGTATAAGATAAAGTTAATGAGATTAATATGCTTTACAAATAAAATTATGAAGACATCGTAATTATGATATTCATATTGTATTTACATATCATCTCTATATTATCATAGTCATTTCTTTATTAAGACTGGACATTAATAGATTAAAAATAGTAACACATATTGTATTTCTTCTTTAAGAAGGAAGTAGTCGATCTTATAGACTAAAGTATAGAAATACTTAAATAAACGTGTAAGTGCTTATTAAATGTTGGACCCCGAACTTTTGGTGGAAATTAGAAATATTAAAATGAATCGAAATGAGTGTTTTTGTATATGAATTGTGTTATAGATGTTATTGTGCCTTAAGGAAATTGATGATAAAAGAAATCGATTAGTTTTAAAGACTTTGATATTTGAGATATTTAAGTATATTTGTTTGGGTTATGAATGTTAAAGTAAATGAGTTGATTGAAATGGAGTTGAAAATCAAGAAATAAAGAGAAAAAGTGTGAGAATTTAAAGAATTAAGAAAGTTTGACTTTTTGGGGATGAGAGTTGACTTTTTTATTTAAGCAGTTTTTGAGAAAATGATCTTCATGAGAATTGTAGTTTTTGTTGAAAGCTTTCTGTCGCGATGAATTATGAAAGTTTTCGATATCGGGATCGAAAGCTATGATTTTTCGAAGTTAAGTGTATTTTGCTTATGTTTGGAGAAGTTCATAGGGTAAGTTTGCGTGTACTATGTTTTGAGGCCAATCGGCGTATTGATGTGGTCTGAATTAGAGTAAGTGGTCTTCAGGAAAGTTGTAGCTTGTCTTTCAATCTTTCCAACGCTATAAAGTATGAAATTTTTGGATATGGAAATTTAAAGTTTTGAAATTTGAAAGTTTGGATATTTGTTTAGGTGATTTTTATCCAGGGCAAAATCTTTGAGTGAAAAATTGACTTAGTTAGAGGTTGAGATTGCCTTTAAGTGCTTCATGAAAGTTTTAGATTATGTTTTGTTCTTTCCATTGATGTAAAGTATAGAATTTTTAGACCATGGAATGTGGAGTTATGATTTTTAGAAGTTTCTGTATTGTTTTGGCATGATCATTAGTGGACAGAAAGTTTGAGAGAGTTTTTGACCCCTTTAGAGGCCAAATTGATTTTTTCTGTCCTTCATGAAAGTTGTAGGTTACAATTTGATCTTTGCATTGATATGAAATATGACAAGTTTGGACCTTGGGGTTGAAAGATAGAAATTTTAGAAGTTTTGTGATTTTTTTAGGGAGACATTAAATGGGGCAGTGCTTTTGATTAGAAATTTGATCATTTTAGAGGCTGATTTAGTTTTTGAGTTCTTCAAGGAAGTTGTAGAGCTTCCTTTAAGCTTTCTCTACATACCAATTTTGTCAAATTTGGGGTTAGGAATCAAGAGTTATGAATTTTTGAAATTCTATGTTTTAAAAAATTTATTTCGAAAATTCCAGGCGCCCCTCGCGAGGGCGAGCGCCTCGCCCTAGCTAGCGGCTCGCGATCATGAAAGCCAACGTGCGACGCCGTCCTTCCTCCTTTGCGCGACGTCGTTTTATGTTCTTCTTATTTTGCTATTACCTCCCTAATATGACCTTTGTTCAATCTTTTGCTTAAATCTTCTCTGTTCGACATCCAATTGACTTGATTTTCGAAGGGTTAGATTACTAAGAATATTATCTACGTCTTCATGGGAAATTAATGAATTTTTGAGATTAAATTGAAGGTGATTGATTTTAATCAATGTGAGTTGGGAAATTTTCTGAACATGGTTCAGTCTTTTGGAAAATTCTTAATCTGTGGAGATCCAATTGAATTGATTCTTAAGGCAAAATAAAATAGAGACATGGAGCTACAAGTCTTATGAAGGAACTGAATTTCAATTTAGTCCCTAAGATGGTCAATTTCTGGAGTGAAGTTAGATGTAATGTTCAGTCTTGTTTAGTATTGGTATGAAAGTATTTTGGTCATAATTTCTGCTTTAGTCATCCAAATGAGGTGATTCTTGATTTGGATTAAACTAGAGAAATAGGGCTACAAATGTTCTGAAGGAAGT
>JANKOE010000002.1:58132897-58144845 GCA_026284465.1 Erythroxylum citrifolium | reverse complement strand
GTAAATCAATAACACTTTATATGAGTTACTTTAGTAAATGTAAAATAATAACACTTTAGAAAAGTTATCATAATAGTAAGCTATATTAATATGTCAATTTTAGTATGGAATGTCAGAAGTTTAAATTTCCCTACAAAGTAAGATGCTTTAGGGGATTTTATTTTAAGGGAAAAGCCATTTATAGTAGGCTTACTTGAAGTAAAAATAAAATAAGAGAATATTGGCAAATTAAACATTTTGGGAACTCAATGGATAATGCTTACCAATTCCTCTCATCATGCCCATGGAATAATTATAATTTGTTATAAGGCATATGATATTCGGGTGTACATAGTAAACTCAATTATTTAAGCTATGCAACCCAACATCTTCTTCCTGTAAAAGAAGATCGACAGTATCATTTCTTTTATATATGCCAACAACTTTTAATTTTAGAGGAAAGATTTATGGAATAACCTTAAAAGCCTTAGCAGGAACGTTGATAAACCTTGGCTAACTTATGGAGATTTCAACTTGATACTATACAAATCAAAGGTTTAAGACAACTGCAACCTAAGGAACTTTTCTGATGATTTCAAAGAACATGTGGAGAATCTTGGGGTTACATACTTGAAACATATTATACACATGTTTACTTAGTCTAACAAACAATGCTCTAGTTAGTTTATTAAGAAGATATTAGATAGGGTTCTAGTTAATGCTAGTTGGATAGAGAGAGCGAATACACCCACCCTACCCTCCATTGTAAAGCCTCATACTGTAGAACTAAAACCCTTACCTTCCCACATGAGATACACATTTCTAGGCAAGGGCTACACCTTACCCATAATCATTTCCAACTAATTAGATTTTGAGCAAGAAAAGAAAGTGGTAGAAATCATTAAGAAGAGGATGAGAGCCATGGGGTGTCAAATTCCTAATGTTAGGGGGATTAAGCCCAATATGGTGACGCATAGGATAAACCTTGAAGAAGGATGCATGACAGTGACGAAGAATGAAAAAGATGAATAGATTTCCATAAGGACCATCACAGGTTAGAGAATGTGCATTGACTATAGGAAGCTCAATTTGGCCACTAAGAAAGACCATTTCACAATACCTTTTGTGGACCAAAGGATGAGACGCGCCACCTCCGTTGACCCCATCACCTTGAGTCCATATTGCCTTTAATCTCTTATATTATTATTCTTGTGTTTTTGTGTTTTATGTTTTGTTTTTCATGATGTTATTTTTTGGTTTTGGATGTTCTCTTTTTCATATTGAGGACAATGTTTTGTTCAAGTGTGGGGAGGTAGTCTTTGCATTTATGTTTTCATTTTTGCATGTCATTTAGGACGTATGTTAGGTTGTTAGCATTAGGTGTGTCATTTCCCTTACATGCTTGTATGAACTCAAATTAGGCTACTTGAGTGAAGAGTGAACCATGTGGAGTGATGAAAGTAGTTGGCCGAAGCTTACTCAAAACTTGACACTTGAACAATGAGGTAATCTATAGAAGCATAATGGATTTTTATTTGAGCCTATATGAGGAATTGAACCTTTATGACTCCATTATATAGTCATTTCATTTCCTTGTTTGTGTGATGCTTCCTTAAGCAATTTCCTTCAGAATTTGCTTTGACTCGGTTTAAATCTACTGGATGCATACTAGATAGAAATGATTAACGCCTTTTTGTAAAAATGATTAAGGCCTTCTTACTTTAACTTTTGACTTAAATGACCTACCCTTTTATTATCCCTTGCTAGCCCCATTGAGCCTTTAACATTTTTTTCTTTAAATCAGCCAAGTTTAAAACCACAAACCCCATTAGCTTGCCTAATCACAAGTTAATAGAGTGTTAAGTGAAACTTTAGTTTGGAATCTTTTGGCTCCAATATTTTTTTCTTTTTTGAGATACTTTGAGCAGATTTTAGTACTTCTACTCTTAAGGACACACTGCATATAGTTGTTATTTTCTATTCATTATTTCTGTATAAAAAACAAAAGAAAAATAAAAAAGAAAGAAAAGAAAAATGAATAACATGTAGTAGCTCTATTAAGTGTGGAGTAGTAGTCATATCCATTTGCATATCTCATAAGTTTATCTTTGTCATCCATTAATACACTTAGTAGTTTATAAATGCTTGCGATAAACCCCTAAAACTTGTTTGACCCACCTTAACCTTAGCCATATTACAACCCAAATCAAAGTCCTTTTGATTTATCTTAGCATGTAATCATTGTGGAGGAGAATTGGTGTATTAGCAAGCCTATGATACCGTGACTTCCTATAGGAAGTTTGAGCGAAACATTAACCATCAAACACTTGAGAGAAATGAGTGAAATCTGTAAGGAATGTCCATTTTGAATTTATACCTTTCTTTGAGTGATGGTTTCATGGATTGAGTTGCTTATGTTCACTAATGAAAATTAGTCATGATGTGTGTAGTAGCTTGACACTTAAGGTGACCAAGATTTGAGGGATTGTATGCTTTAATCTTTGTGAAAATGAAGTGATAGAATTTTACTAGTTGTATTTGATCTTTGCTTAAAGACAAGCAAAAGTTTAAGTGTGGGGATGTTGATAGTGTAGATTGCATTGTATTTTTATAGGTAATTTCACATGTGTTTAGTGGTTAATTTAATTATTTAGTTTTTGTTTAGGTTAAGAATTATGTTAGTTCATAAATATTTGTGTTTTAAGTGTTCTTTGGGTGAGAACATATTTTTGAGCTTCAATTATATATATATATATAAGGTGTCATGATGAGTTTGTTAGTTTTTGTAAGAATATGTTTTTGAGCTTCAATTATATATATATGAGGTGTCGTGATAAGTTCGTTAGTGTTTCAGGGCATTCGAAAAAGTTTTGAAGGAGACCCGAACCAAAACACAGGGCCACAATCATGGGGAATCTTCCACGATCTTGACAGAAGCACCAACATAGGCCCATGATCGTTGGGAACCTACCATGATCGTGACAGAGAGCAAATAAACCTGTGCGCAGATAGACCCAGAGTCACTTTTGGATTCGAGTTTTCGAGGGACATGTCGAACCCCAAAAAGACACTAGGGTTACCTTAATTAGAAAAGACTATAAAAGTATAATGATGGAACCTTAGAGAGGGTCTACATTCAGCTTACATTTGGAAACCCAAAAGAGAGAGAGGAAGGAGAGAGAGAGAAAAGAAAAAGAAGAGGAAGAAAAGGAGGCTGCTGCTTTCCTGAATCGTTCAACCTAAGTTTCATTTCTTCCCCATTTACGTTTTTATTCATTTAATGTGTAAGATTGAGATGGGATATATGGTTATGGATTTTGAGTTGTTAATGATGTTCTAACTTTTCTTTCAGGATTTTGCTTATATTTAATGTTGATCTAGTTGAATTATGATTATTTGATTTGGGTGTTAGATTGATTAATGTATTTGCATGTTTTGGTAACAAGCCGAGAGGATAAACCAGATAAAAATGATTAGATTGGATTAACGAGGGTTAGGCAATCTAATTGACCACTTAATCAATATAGTCAGTAATTTCATAGAGACAGATCCCGTGCGAGACTCGATTATTTAATAGAGAGCTTTAGAACTAATTAAAATTATGGGTAATTTGTGAATTGAGAGATTGCAATTCTATAATTCGATTAGGGTTTACAATTTAGGAAAAAATTATAACTTAAGAGAGAGTAATCAAAACTATGATCGTCTAGAACCGACACCCCATAAGCACATAAAAGGCTAGATTATCATTAATGATAGGTAAAATCCCCTCTCCTGTAACTTGATTAATTCTTTTGACGGATTTCCATTGGTAAATTATTTGATTGTTGCTAGTTTGTTTAATTTAGTTACTTTTCAATTTATTATTTGAAATTGAGTTTTAAACGAAGCACAACCTGAATTAAGTGGTGCATAAGCACAATCTCTATGGGACGACATCTGCTTTTTACCGCAAGTAACGACCCTTATATACTTGCGATTTTTAGCATAAAATAAGTAGTATGTTTTTCAATTAACATGAATGGATAAAAAGCTTCTATATATTTTGAGAGTTAGGGTAAGATAGGAGTATCAAATGATGTTCAGCTTCCTCAAAGCATAACAAATCATTTTCTAAGGGGTACAAAGGTTAATGAGTGGATAATAGATATCCATTAGAGAAATTGTTCAAGAGAATTAACATAAATTCTCCCTCACTATAATCCCAACATAGAAAGGGGGGACTCTTATGAAAGAAATTCACAAATTTATCTTTTAGGGAAAATTTAACCAGAGAAGGGGAAAAGGTATGTTAGAACAGAGTTGTGTGGGATAAAAATCTACCCCTAAAGGTCTCTTTCCATCTCTAGCTGCTGTGTTGTGACATAACTCCTACTGTTAATAGGCTAATTGATAGGTGTAAATTATAGTATGCTTTCTAGGTGTTAAAAGTATATTTTTAGTGTTTTCTTAGATGATAATCATATGTTTAGGACTTAGATTTATGCTCTTGTTGGTGTTTTGTGTGTTTTTTGAATAATTATTTGATTTTAATTATATATTTCAAGGATTTTTTATGTGTTTGGTAATGAGTGGAGGTAGGAAAAAGAAACAAAAGATGAAGAAAAAGCTAGAAATATGCATGATCATGCATAAGGAAGCAGCAAGATGGAAGTCTTTGGCACAATCGTGCAAAAGCGTTTTCTTACTTTTGACACTTTGAGGTTATTTTTAGAAGATATACATATGGATAGAAAAAAAACTGTAAAAGACTCAATAGTATATACAAAAGAGAAAAAACATAACTTTGCTTAATTAAAAAACATCAAAAGAGAAAATTCTCAAGAACAAGGCTACAAGTTTTCTAATTCAAGACAAAGAAGAAAAGACTTCCAAATTGAATTCTATACTCTTTTATTATTTCCTTGTTTTTATTAGATAATGATGATAATTAAATTTGGATATTTAGTTACATCTATGGATTGATAAATTCCTTTTTAGGAAATACTCTTAATTTATGTTGAAAATTCATATTCTTTATTTAATGCAATATATGCTTGTGATGTTTATTGCTTTATATTCAATTTAAATTAAGAGATTGGATTATATTATTTTTATTGTGTTACATAGCAAGAGTTGGTATCTCAATTGACCTATAAACATGAAATTAATAGGAGATTGAAGAGAGATATAAATTATTTATTAGTTACCGATACGATTGCTTCAAATCCAGTTACATAGTTAGAAAGAGTTTTGATAGATTGAGAGATCACAATTTAATTTTTGTCTATTTTAATTAGAATTACTTGATTGGATCTCGAGAGAGGGCAATTATAACTATAGGATATCTAGGATCAAGTACAATTAAATCAAGAAGGCAAAGTAAAAACAAATAAGGATAGAAATAATTCTTAGTATTCATTATTAATAATTCAATAAATTTTACTACATCCTATTTTATTGTTTAGTTACTAATTAATTTTTTAGTTTAATTATTATTATTTTTCATCTTATTATTTACCTTAAAAAATTTATAAGAATTTTTAGGTGACTGCTACAATCCTCGTAGGAATAATATCTTTTATACTATAAGAAATGATATGTATATTTACAGTATAGAAAGTTTTACATTTAAAATTATTAACACTAACTTTTCTCAACAAAAAAAAGGGTGTAGCTTGCATAATTCACTAAAATCTACTGACCACATTTTCTTTAAGTGAGCTCCATCAAAGGAGATTAGGATGAAGGCTTGAAACAATTATCAAGTTAACCTAGATTTGATGAATTGGAAGAATTTCACCATATGGTATACTGGTTGTAAAGGCTAAGGAGCTAGGGATAAAATTTTAATTCTAATAGTGCTTGGGGGTTCCCTATATTTGTTTTAGAAGGAAAGGAACAATAAATCTTTTAGAGGAAAACAAAAACACAAATACATAAGGAGTGAAACTTTTAGTTGGACAAGAGAACTAATTACAATCAATAATAAAATCAAAGACTACAACCAGCAACTAGCTCAAGTTTAGAGAGTTGAAAGATCGAATCCCTTTGCATTAGAAAAAACCATGCATAGTTTGACCTACTCTAGTTGATTGGTCGTTGTGTAAAGAGCTAAGATCAAAGTGTAGATGTGTTTTGCATAAGTTTCCCTTCTGGTACTCCATAAGAAAGTTTAATACATATTTAACTTTTCCAAAAACAATACATTTAGGGTTGAAATCTTGTTAATATATGATAAAAATGCATTATTTTAGTAATTGATGCACTTTCACTACTCAAAGCATAACTGATCGTTTTCCAAAGGATGTAGAGGTTATTGAGTGGATAATAGATATCCACTAGGGAAATTTTTCAAGAGAATTAACATACATTCTCCCTGACTACAATCCTAATATAGAAAGGTAGGACTCTTATCAAAGAAAATTGCAAATTTATCCTTTGGGGACAATTTAACCAAAGTGGGGGGGGGGGGGGGCGCGGGGGAAGGCATATATGGAGCAAAGTTGTGTGGAAGAAACATATTCCCCCAAAGGTCTCTTTCCATCCCTGACTATTGTGATGAGACATAATTCTTACTTTTGACAAACTAAATTTTCTCAACAACAGAAAAAAAAAAGTGCAGCTTATATAATTCACAACTAAAAACTATTGACCATATTTTCTTTGAGTGTGCTTTGTCAAAGGAGCTTTAAACAACTGTCAAGTTAACTTGGATTTGATGAATTGGAAGAATTTCATCACATGGTATATTGGTTATGAAGGCCAAGGAGTTAGGGACAAAATTATCATTCTAATGGTGTTTGGAGCTTACCTATATTTGTCTTGGAAGGAAAGGGACAATAAAGCTTATAGAGGAAAAAAAATCTAAATAAGGAAGGAGTGAAATTTTCAGCTGGACAGGAGAACTAACTACAATCAATAATAACGTCAAATACTACAATCAACAACTAACTCGAGTTTGGAGAATTGAATGATCAAATCCCTTTGTAGTAGCAACAACCATGCATAGTTTAGCCTGCTCTAGTTGATCGATATGTTATATAAAGAGCTATAACTAAAATTTACATGTATTTTACACAAGCTTCCTTTCTTGTAATCCTTTATAAAGTTTAATACATGTTTAACTTTTCCAAAAAAGACATTATATTCAGGGCTGAAAATCTTATTAATATATGATAAAATGTGTTATTTTAGCAATTGATGCAATTTCACTACTCTCATATTCAAGGTTACTTTAGGCTATGTTTGGTTGGACGTAAGATTTTTAATGGAATAAAATGAAATTGAATGATATAAAATGATTTATAATAGAATGGAACGTAAATGGATGTAAAATTAAAAAATTGTTGTTTAGGAAGGACTAAAAGGTTCATAATGTAATATAATGAAATGTTATTTGGAAGACGAATGTAATGAAATAGAATGTATGTATAATAATAGTAAATGACTATTCTACCCTAGATATAACCAAACATATGTTAATAGGGTTGAGAGTATAATTGCTATTATAAAAAAATATTGAAAGCACATTAGATAGTATATATTTATCATTTTAAATTTCATCCTTAATCCTCCAAATCAGAGATAACTTATTTTTACTGTTTATGGTAGAATGAGATGTAATATGAAACATTCATCTTTTATCTTATTTTATTTTATTCAATTATAAACCCTCCTTTCAAATGATGCAATAATATTACATTTCATTCTATTTGATTACTAAACTATCAACCAAATATAACCTTCGGCGAATAATTATTTTTTATTTTTTGGAAAGGCTTGAACTAAGTGGAAGTGAACACCTTATGGCTAACTAAAAATGAAATTAGCTTTCAACAAACTCAAGAGTGGCAGAAGAGTCTGGAAATAAGCCTGGTCTCCAAAACCTCACATAATTTTCATTCTTACACGGAGATAGAAGCAATTAAAGAACTACTAAACGGGTAACAATTTTTTAAGTGAAAAGTTTTAGCGGGAGGATTTTATTTTATTAATTAAGCCAGAGGCCAAACTTGAACTAACTGCTAGCTGCAAAACCATGGTACTGCGCAGGAATAATGATGGAATGTGAGGGAAAAGGTGATCAGAGGATCGCTTGAAAGACTACAAAATCCGTTTGTTTCCCCCTAAACTATGATTTGCCTTTCTTTCTTTTTTTTTGTCCCCCCCCCCTCCTCTTCTCAAGAAGCTGAGCTGCCCACCACGTGGCTCTAGCATTTCTCCTCTCTTTCTTTATTTCTTTTTAATGTAAAAGACGCAGAAGAACAAAGGCTGCAGGAAATTGAAAGAGCAGGCATGCAAGGTCACAAACATTCCTTTCTGAGTTATTGAGATCCCACATGGAGGCTCCTTGCCTTTGGTTTTTCATCTTTTTCTCTTGGAATCTTAACATTCTCTGCCACAAGTTTAATTAATTGAATAGTCCCAATCTAAAGTTAAAGCTAGTACATATATAAGATCATCGACATAGAGGGCGGATCTACAAGGGGGCAAGTGCCTCCGCTTGCTCCCACTGTCCTTAAAAAAATTTCTACTGTCTTAAAAAAATTTTATGTAAAAAAATTATTATTTTAAGTTTTACCCTCATAAAAAATATTGTTTCCATTAAAATTTTGCCCCTATTAAAAATAAATTTTTACTCTGACTTAAAAAAATTTCTAAATTTAGCCCTGTCGACTTATATAGTCTTAAGTGGTACTTTTTTAAGTTGAAGTACCTGTATCACTCGGGGTGTTTTTACTATGTTGTAATTAGTCTTATCTACATGTTTATATGAATTTGTAAATATATAGATGGGGTTTAATAAAATAAAGTTAAAATTAATTAAGTATAGTAAAATATTTAATCCCTATTTTTCTTTAAACTAGCCAGTGACCTGGATTTTTGCAGAATATATAATAATAAAATTAATTACTATAGTAGAAGTGGGATTTGCTGTGTGACTGCACTGGGTATTGGGCTCTAGGGATTCCCTCGATCTATCTCTATATTTATTTATGTGTACGAAAGAATGTTACGTAGTGATGCGAGATGTGTGTATGGACATGTAATGTTCTTTCTGAACCATTAAAAGATTCGTCAGGTGATGCTTACTTTACCTGTCTGTCCTTTTCTTGGAATTTGAGCATGTCTCTCCACTCGACATATTCTCTCTCTTTCAGCCTCTTACTTTGGAGATTCTTTACAGTATTAATTAATAGAATCATCATTCTTAAATTCCATTTTTTGTTCCAGACCCATCACGTGAAATCCTGATCAATTCATGAATCAAAGTATAATACTCTTCTTATGTTAGTTATTCTCTCTATCTCTTTTCCAATCGTCCCACTATTCGTTTATATTTCAAGATTCAGGTAGCCATCTTTGTTTTGTCTACTCTTTGTTTCAACGATTGCTTCGGGAGGAAAAATGCTATTTAACCGTGAGAAGATGGTGGTCATCTCTCCAACTAGTAACGAATGGCCACAGGTTTTTTCTATCTCTCTCTCTCTCAATTATTAGACAAAACATGACCCCATCTTTGTTTTTTAGCTTTTGGAAGAGAATATGCATGTTGTGATTCTATTTTACCCTAAATCGTCTTGAACTCTTTCTTCTTCCTTCCCTTTGGTTCAGAACCTGCAGCACATAGACGAAGAAAGCTTGATGGAATCGACAAGTAGACTAATGGAGAACCCTAACCAAGAACAGCTTTTACAGAAGCCACCACAACAACAGCAACCACTCAAATGTCCTCGCTGTGACTCCTCGAACACCAAGTTCTGTTATTACAACAACTACAGCTTGTCTCAGCCAAGACACTTCTGCAAAGCTTGTAAAAGATATTGGACTCGTGGTGGGACTTTAAGAAACGTTCCTGTGGGTGGTGGATGCAGGAAGAACAAACGTGGCAAAAGGCCTGCCTATGCCATCGAAGCAAGTAATCCAGTTTCTAGTGCAACCCCTAACCTGCCTCAAACCCAAGTTGATGTTGTCTCTTCAGATTTAAATCTCCTCAACCCTTTGTTTTACGCTTTGCCCTGTAGCCAATCTGAGATGAATCTCCCATATTCTGATAGGTTCAATTCTAGGGTTTCATCAACTATCGATAACCTGTCAGGCTATGATCTACAGCCTCAGATGGATGCTCTTGCATTAGGCTTTTCATCTGATTTACTTACAACTAAAAAAATACAAGATTTGGTGTTTTCAAACTCCCTTCTTTCAAATTCTTCCATTTTTGGTTCCTCAGCTTCCACCACTACAACCTCTCCAACCATGGCTTCTTTGCTTGGCTCTTGCCTTAACAATCAGAAGTTCGCCAATGAAGGTCTCAAAGATGCTGCAGCTTCTAACTCCTTTAACAACTTGACAGATCTTGAAGACACGCAAATGAGTGGGAGCAACGCTACTGGGATAGTTATGCGAGAGTTGAGAAGTGGACAATGCCAAAACAGATTCGGATGGAATTTGCCATGCCAGAACCAGATAGAGCAAATTAGCTTCTCACATCCTTCCATTTATTGGAACAGGGCGACAGCTGTTGGTGCATGGCATGATCAAGCAAATATTGGATCTTCTATCACTTCTCTGATCTAGAACAATCAAATGGTCTCCGTATTCTTAACTAATATTTAATTCTCTTTTGTTAGCCACCTAGGTTTCTGATGATTTATTTTTGTTGTAGTAGAATTTACTTTCAAGATTGGGTTTGGATTCAAGGTAAAACCAGACCCAAAAAGAAAAAGGAAAAAAAGGATCAGGGGAGCAAGGATCGGAGAAATCATGTCAGCTGCATTAAATCAGCCTGTTAGTTTTATTTTCAAGGTTGATACTCCCAATTTGCGCTGAGAGGAACCTCGGATCCTCTTCCATCCCATCGTCAGCTCAACTATCAATCTCATCGGCATCATCGACATCGCTATTTACACACATAATATTGAAGAGAGGTTCGACACTTGGTGCAGTTTCAAGTACCTGGGAAAGTTGATGCTTTCCACCATAATTAATTTATAGATGTAAATATATGACCTGTAGCTTGGTATGGGCTTGGGAGTTGGGGGGCAATAACGTTGCAGTCCCTTTGATTGAAAAACAGACGAAGCACTCATGATATGAGTTGTTACATTCCTTTTTCACATGTCATACTACTTTATTTTGGAGGGTTTTGGGGGTAATGGGATTCCCTGTAATGTTAAAAGGAAAGATGGAGATTAACTTCTGCAAAGTGGGTGTAATTTGTTTATGTGGTAGATAGAACTTGGTTTTGTGTTGTTTGACTTTGTTGCATTTGAAGTTATTGTTGAAATCTGACCGTAATCAAATCACGGATGCAGTAGAAAGTAAAAAATTTTACAGATTTCAAGAGGATTTCGATAATTGAATAAACTTAAATAAAACATAAAACGATTTAGAAATCGAACCTTGTTCGTCTTCTTGCTGAAAAATCTTTGAAAACATTTTCGATTGAGCAATCACGAGCTATTCAAATGTCCAGCTTCTAATGGTATATACAAAGCAATTCTCAAACTGATTTGAGAGGAAGAAGACAAAAAGTGCTAACTTTCAAAAAATTCTTCCCTTTAAATAGAAAAATCATAAAAGTCTTTTACTAAAATTAAATCTCTTTAATTAAAATTAAAATCAGATTCCAATTATAATTAATTTAATTTTAATAAAATCAAATATATTATATTTGATTATCAAAGTTTCTCAAGCTTTATAATTAAATCTAAGTTAATTAAATTGATTTTTCTTTCATAAATTGCTCTTTGATGTTTGACCCATTAAGTTCCTAATAAATTGGTAATGATTATAAATTATAATTCTAACTCAAAAATAGAATTGGATAAATTAAAACTTCTTTCAATTTATCTTAAATTCTCCAATTAAATAATTTATAATCATAAATAATGATTGACGTCGAGCAACATGTCATGATTACCCAAATATCAGGAATGTCAAAGTGATTGACTTAACCTGTCCATACATGGCTATAATGTATAATT
>JANKOE010000002.1:58063949-58101080 GCA_026284465.1 Erythroxylum citrifolium | reverse complement strand
TTTTGTGCATGTTGTGGTATTTCGATGATATCTTGAGTTGTATAACTCCGATTGAGGCGATTCTTGCTTTAAATTAAACAAGAAACATAGAGCCATGATTTTAAATTGAAAAAGTCAATTTTAGTTTCGATTGAAGGGTTTCAAATTCTGTTCGTAAACAAGAGAATTAAGTTCAATCATAGTGACTGGTTAGTTTGGGCTCCCCTTGGAGTATCTAATGAGCAAATTTTGGGATGTTTTTAAGGAACTAAATATAAATAGTAGTGAATATAAATTGATAATGGTCCAATAAGGGGTTCAATGAACGAACCATTCGGGGTAATAGCCGCGCTTAAGGTATTATGTTTTCGCATTTGGGTTGGATTCCGGGAACGGGGTCCAACAGATTAAATATTTTTCTTAAAGATTACGATACCATCGTCAAAGTTGGTATAAAAACATGTCCCTTTTGAATTTGGGAAAGAATGTCAAGAAGCTTTTGACAAGCTCAAAACATTATTAACAAGTGTAACTGTTATTTAACCACCAAATTGAAATTTACCATTCAAAATCATATATGAAGCTAGCAACTATGCAGAGGGAGCTATTTTAGGCCAAAAGATTAGGAAATAAAGTCATATACTCTATTATACCTCAAGAACATTGGATGCTACATAGTGTAATTATTCAATAACTAAGAAGGAGCTTTTAACAATTATTTTTACTTTTGATAAAATTAGATCTTATTTTCTTGGCTCTAAAATTATTGTGTATTCCGACCATGCAACAATAAAATAGCTTTTGGCAAAGGAGTCCAAACTGAGGTTGATACGATGAATTTTGCTACTTCAAGAGTTTGATTTGGCAAAAAGGAATTGAAAAGGAGCAGAAAGTAGCAGACCACCTGAGTAGATTGGTAAGGAAGGAAAATACTTTATCTATTTTTTAAACTTTTTCTGGTGAGCAATTTTTTAAAATGAAAGGTATGGTTCCATGGTACATAGACCTTGTTAATTATTTAGTTACTATAATATTACCTAATTAAATTAGCATTTTTAGGAAGGAAAAGATAAGGAATTAGGCAAAATATTATGTTTAAGATGAACAATATTTGTGGAAGTTCTTCTATGATCAAGTTATTATAAGTTATGTGCCAGACGATGAATATGAATTTGCCTATTGAAAAATTGAAAGAAGTTAAAGTAGCTAACAGGGATTTGCTTATTTCTGATAGAAAAGTGCCATATAATTCTTTTAGTTACCCAATGGTACAATTTAAATAGTTTAAATAGTTTACTTGTTTCTGATTGATGGTTCTAGCTATTTATGCTATTGATTGATGGTTCTAGCTATTTATGCTACTGATTGATGGTTTTAGCTGTAATTGATTTAACAGAACATCATTGCCTACAATATGAGATTTAATGAATGAAATCTGATAGTAGTTAAGGTTTATATGAATTTGCTATAGTAAAACTGTGTCAACTAAAGTATGTTGTAGGTGTTTGTAGAAAGTAGCTAATCTTTGTATTTATTGCATTTAACTTCATTGATTACTCACAGCTACTTCACTGTCTCTTTTCACCTTTAAAATAGAAAAGCTAACACAATGTTACATTACCTGATCAGTGACTGATTCTTTATCAATCCCTGGTGGTTCACTTGGATTTTACTTTCTGGTGAGTTGTTCGCTATTTTCTTTAATGCCAATGCTGCCTTTCTTTGTTTTCGTTTGTAAGTTTTGTTCTTCCTATGTTCAATCATGCCTCATTTATTTAAAAGGAGGTTTGTTTCTGTTTTTTGATTGAATCTTGTGTTTTTGGGTTCTTATTGGGTTTGTGTGGGTACTGCTTGTTACTTTGCTTTTTTATAGTTACTGAGATTGATTAAGGTTTACTTTACTTTATTGGTTCTCATTAATCAAGAAAAAGGATTTTCTTTTATCATCTCTTAGGTTGTGTTGAGTGTTAACTTACGTTTGGTTGGGTTAAGCAAGTGGATTATCGAGATGGTGGGTTAGGAGGTTTCTCCATTTTGGTAATAATTTTGAATGATGACAACTTTGAATCATAAACCCTTAAAAACGTCTAGATGCCATTCTCCAAGTGGCAACTTAACCCAAACTGCAATATGTCTTAAAAAATAACATTGATTAGGTTCAATTTAATTATGATACACGTCTAAGATTAAGGTTTGAAAAAAGCATGTTTGAGAAATACGTTGTAACTTTCTTTAAAGCATTGTCATTCAAACTTTGTTTAAAAATGATGTTGTTATTAGCAAGCACATTTAAAGTTAATGCATGCATATATGTATATATACAATAAAATGAAAATTGTTTGTTAAAAAGTTACTTGCCAATTTAGAGATGTAATACGAAGTTAAGGGTAAAATAATTACTAGGTCATGTGAAGATTACTAGAATTGACTGAAGTCATTATTTTTGTGTTTGTGTTTGTTAAGTTATTTAATCATTTAGACAATCACAGAGGCTGAATTATTGTTAAATTAGAAGCATTAACATTAACCTTTTCTTTTAATAGAGCATCAACTTGAAAGTTTGGTGGCTCAAGATATACAGTTGACGTGTGATCATTTTTGGTTCTTAATTGGTGTGAAGACCCGGGGTGGAGTGGTAAGGATTAGAATTCAGGATTTGTATTTGCTGATATTGAAATGTCTATTACTAATATAAAGAGTATTGTATCGCATAAAACAATAATATTGTATCACATAAAACAACAGTATCCGAAGTTATTTTCTTTGTATATTTAATAATATATTACAATTCTAAATTACAACAGTTTCAATTTATTATAGATTTATTCTATCATTAGAATAGTGCTGTCACTTATGAATGGTTGTTTTTATTTGATAATCTATTTAATAAAAGTAGATAGTATATATTAAATTAAATTAATGTTTGTTTAGAGATTGTTTTAATAAAAGTAGAACCATTATATTAGTTCCTGTTTTAATAAAAATTGTATTGATTTGTATACAGGAATTAGATAAATATTATTACATTATAGTAGTTCAAATTTTTTTCTTTTTATTTTAGAAATAATTTTTGGGATTCTGGTTTCGACCCAATCATACATAAAGTATAGGAGAGGCGTGCTCGTACACATTATCGCGACTTTATTGGTGCGATACACAAGGTTGGTGTACGACCACGTTATATTTCGAAAGAAATATGGAGTTGTTGGCAGGAGTATTGGAGATCACCTGAGGCAATGTCCATCTCAGGACGTAACTCCACCAATAGACGTGGAGATCCGGGGGGAGAGAGTCTTCCTGTACATACTGGAGTATCAATTACCCACCATGAGCATACAGAGAGACTTGTAAGTATCTAAACTTGACACTTATATTGTAAACGTTTTACTTTGCTATATTTCAATTTAAATTGATGAGTGAATGTTCAAATAAAAATATGTGTATTATGGATAATGATAATGGTATAAATGTCTGGTGTCATATATGACTGTGTTGAGTTATTTTATTTGTTCAACAGGGGAGAAATATCATAAAAATAGAGGAAACTCTATCGAAATTTTTATAAAATCTAGTTCACATATAACATTTTAGGTTAAATATACAGGAAAAGTCTAAAGGCATGAGGCCTACACCTACTCAGGTGTTTTTGCACACTCACACGAAGAAGCATGATGGTGTGAAATTCGTTAACAACTGATGTAAAGAACTTAATGTATGTGAAATTAATGCTTTATTATTATTTCTAAATAATTATCACTTACTAATATAAACATTGCTTCCTAATAGGACCAAATACAAGAAATCATTCAGCGACAGTCTCAGCAGGAACAACTTGTTGATGAGAGTTAGACGTATCTTGATGCTGTAGGTGGTAGGGAGCGTGGTGGAAGGAGCTTCGGGCTAGTTCATTTGCGAACACATGTTATTCGCAATCCTCTACGTCCAATACAACAACATCTAGTAGACAGTCGCAAACTAATCTAGTCAGTCGGCTTCAGACCACAGTGGACACATTGATGGACGTCATAGCTCAGCTTAAACATGAGGTGGATGAGTTGAAGGTAAGGGATAGCACCTCAAAGCACCGCAGTCACCAAGATATTAGGATTGTTGTAGTCATTTGCTTTGAATTACGAAGACTTATTATGTACACTATAATGTTTTTATTATCAATTAAGATAATTTCAACTTTATATCATTAATCAACCTTCTGTTTAAACAAATTAAATATATAAACAAATAAAATTATTATGCACAAATAATTCATAACTATTGAAATTATGCAGTTATTATAAGATCTAAAACAAAATTTAATGTCGAGATGTTTTAAAAAATTTCTTACTTTTATTTATCGACGAAACGCCTTAAACCATCGATAAATTGTATGATATTTACTGACCGTTCTTCTTCTTCTGTCGGTAATATTAAAACGTTTGTGATTATCTAAACTACGGTTTACCGACTATTCTTCTTTTCCATCAGCAAATGTATCGACGGAAAAAACCTTCCATCGATTACATATGTCCATTAGTATACTTTACTGATTGAAGGATACATAAAAAGTCTGTTGTTAAATTTACCTATGGTTTTATTAACGACACCGTTGTCCGTCGTTTTATTCCGTTGGAAATTTTTATTACTGACGTAGTACATGCGTTTACTGCCGGTTTTTTCCATCGGTAAACTACAGATTTCTTTTAGTGTAACAATAATTAAGCACATAACATAAGGATAAAATCCAATCTAAATATAGTTTTCAATTAGTCAGCATGGTCAAATCATCAGTTGAACAATTAAGATACACCTTAAAAAAATTAGACTAACAAAGAATAGAATGCATCATTCATTTTTCAATCAAGGGTTACAAACCTTATGCTTATTCTTCCTTAAGCTTAGCAGGAAAAAATCGCATAATTGCCATCTCAATTTTTCCTCAAATGTTTTAAAGCTTAAATGTAAATTCTGAAAAGTCACATAAGCAAAGAACAATATGGGAACAAAACAAGAGAAAACATAATACGAAATTAAAGAAGTAAAGCTACTTGCTTTTTTAGGTCCAACGGTGGGATTCATCTTCGGATTGCCAAGCTCTCTCCTGAAAGAGCAAATCTTAGAATTTCTTTAAGGAGGTTATCATGTCTGATATTGAATAATGATAGATTCAAAGCCAACATCAACTATGGATAATCTCTCTACTGAATTTGAAATAGATATAGCTATATAACATAAAGAAAAGTTTTAATTATAATGAAATAAACTCATAAACATTTTTCACTAGTTAAGAAATTCATATCCTAGACTTTTCAAAATCATAAATAACGCAAAACAATTGAACCCACAAAACAAAAAAGTACATTTGTATAGGAATAGAAAAACAAAAAAGAAATTAGATCAGACTTTTTTTTTAATCACAAAGGGAACTACGAAATTATCTCAACACTTAGGAGAACAACACGCCTTGAGCATCTTGGCGGATAAGCTTCTCGGCGCCTAGAGGGGGCTCCTAAAGGATATGGATGCTTGGTCGAAGTAGTCTTGCGAGGGCTGCTAAGTTGTTGGCGCACTGATTTCTTTCTCGGAACACATGCTGGAATTGAACCTACCAACTTTCGTATATCTGCTACCAAAAAAAGAACTTCAGTTAGCACAAAATACAGATCAGAGAGAATATTAATAACCTCGAGAGAGTCCACTTCAACGGTCACCCTGTGATACCCCAACTCCCAGGTAAGTGTTAGCCTTGAGAACACACCCCAGAGCTCCGCCGTGTAGATAAGACTTTGATAATGTAAAGATGAAGCTGTAGAGATGAACACGAGAAGAGGCCATAAGAATAATAATAAAAATGAAGTAAGGAATGACGAGAATCATGGATGGAAGAGGGCAGAACAATAAGACATGAAAAATAAAGGGAAAACATTGCTTTTGATTTTAGAGGTAGGTTATCACAACACATTTTATGTTTATGTAAACCTGTTGTGTTTTTTATTTCCAATTTTTCAGACAAGAAATCACAACAAGAGCAAAACTAACGAGGTTTTTGTAATTTATTACTTATTTCTAGAAACTACAAAAAAAGGACAAATAAAAAGAAACGTTTTTAAAGTACATAAATTTTCAAAAAAAATTTATTTAAATTTAAAACGTCTTCAAAGTATATAAATTTTGAAAAAAAATTATTAAAAGATATATTCAATAAAATAATAAACTTTAAAGTTTTCATATGTTAATAATTAAAGCTAATCATATTAATTTATAATAATATAAATTATATATAAAAATGAGAAATTGATTAAAATATATTTTTGATTGACTAGTTGACAGTATATCTAATTAAAAAAGTATATTATTTAAACGCGTTTAGTTATACTATTTTCAAGAAAGACATTAGTGACAAAAACTTAAGCCAAATTTGGCATTACTCTTATCATTATATCCAACACCAAATTTTCTAATCTATGAAAAATTATATATCCCGAGTGTCCGAAATATTCTCTTTTTAAAAATATTATTATTAAGTAAAACATAATTTTAATACATTTTAAATTACAAACCTTACCGTATAAAAATCTCGTTGACAAATTTAATGCATGTTTATTATTAAGGTACAGATAGAGTGAGACAAAATCTTCTGTATAAGTTTATAGTGTATTATTCTGTCTAATAAATCTCAACTATTTATTTATACGGATCTTACGTTTATTTTTGCGGAACTTATTGCGGGATCTATATGGAGTCTATATAAATAAATAGTTGAGTTTTATTAATATCATAAAATTGGAAAGAAATTTGGTAGGCTCAGATAGAGTTACTAATATAACTATATAAGCTTACCTAAACTTCTAGTGTCTTATCAATGCTGGTGGACTTGTCTCTCGAGTTTGGACTTTGCAGTTACTTTTAGTCTAGGTGTCTTTTGCTATTAAACTAAAAGGTTATAAAGACTAGAAGGCAAATTTGATGATGTAATTAGAGAGAGGAGAAATGGAAAAGAAAGTTAAACAACAGTGAAGAAGAATGTAGGGAGAAAAAACTGAAGTGGAAGAGGAGAGAGAGAGGGAGAGGAGGATAAAACTAAAAAATGGAGTAGCTTAAACTCTGCAGTCTGAAATAGTTGCCTCTACCATCACCACCCACGCCATCCTCTTAGGAACGCGCCGCCGCCTTATTATAGACTACAGTCATCAAATCCTCTATTAATCACTTCTCCTTCTCTTTGATTATATGTTTTGTTGTTGGCTTTCTTTTGTCTTGATCATCAACTATCTCTGAGTTCTTGACAAGGGGTCGTTTTGCCTGCAAGGATTTTTGGTGGTTAATTTTCATGGATACGGTGGTTTGATGTTTTGACACTGAACTGGGTTTTCTGTGCACATGTCTGGTTTGACTATGTGGTTCTGAGAGATGGAGACGGGAGTGAACCTAATCCACAGGAGAATCTGTCTTTCTATATGCTCTCTTTGTTCTATTTACTGATTCCATTTCCACGGTATGAACTGCTTATGTTTGTGTGCTTATTCCTCTCTAAACATCCGTTTAACACCCTTTTCTTAATTTCCTCTCATAAAGGCGGCAGGTGGTGAATGGGGTAGGTGAACGTCTTGGAGGATTTGCTTGGCATACTGAGCTCTCGATTTCATGCTTGTTTTTTTTTTTTCATTTATTATACCTATGATATAGAGATACAGAGAGAGCAAGGATTTACTTTTGAGATAGCTGAAAAGCAACTAGGTATATTTGCCTGATCAGTGAGCATGCACAAGATAATCAACGGTCGCCGTGGTTTATGCTGTATTTGTAAGATTTTGTGGAGCCAGTGAGATACACGTTAAGTCTCCTCTGCATAATCTGAAACGCCTCTCTACTAACAGCCTGCATCCGGCCAAAAAAACAGTACATGTCTTAAGATATGTATCTGGACCAGCCAATCACCAATACCCCAGCTTATAAAAGAAGACAAAAAACAGAGTTTGCAGAAAATATACAAGCGATATAAAAAGAGAGAGCTAGGGAAAAAAAAAGATGCAGCAACAAGGTAGAGGAGTGAGTAATGAGATGAATCAGAACCAAGATCGGAGGTTGAAACCGATACAAGGAGATGACCAACAGCAACCTCAACACCCACAACAGAAATGTCCTCGATGTGACTCCCTCAATACAAAGTTCTGCTACTACAACAATTACAGTCTCTCTCAGCCTCGCTACTTTTGCAAGACTTGTCGGAGGTACTGGACTCAGGGTGGCACCCTAAGAAACGTCCCCGTCGGAGGAGGCTGCCGGAAGGGTAAGCGCAGCAAGACAGCGTCCACAAAATCATCATCTTCATCGTCCGCTGAAAATTCTAGGTCTCAGTTGCAGCAGCCGCCACAAAATGTGCCACACAATTTGGGAACCACCCCGCCGAACATCATCGTCTGGAGTACTGCTAATACAGATAATACAGTTAGCGCTGGTTTGAGTGGTAAAGATTTGGGGAACTTAGTTTCACCTTCTGGGGTTACTTCAATGGGGACGTACTATCCAAGTGGTGATTATTTAGCTTCTCTCGCGGCGATGCAGTCTTTGAACAGCCAACCATCGGCTTCGTTTATTCATCAGCCTGTAAATCAATCAATCAATCTTACAGTTGATTTGGGTAGTTCTCTAAATCAGGGGCCGTTCCGTGCCTTCAATGCAGTTCCTTCCTATGGATCATCACAACACCAAATTCAACAGCAAAGGCAATTCTATGAAGGAGGCAATAAAGACGCAAAGAATGAAGAACATGGCTTTTATGCTCGTGAAGAGGGGCTTATTCAATCAGGTAGGCCTGTACCTTCCTCTCATCTCCATAATTGGCAACAACAAGGTGGTTATATGAGCACGTCTAACCCAACTGTCTCAGATACTGCTTTGTGGACTCTTAGCGCCACCTCCAACACCAGCACCATAGGTAACATCAACAAAAGCAGCAATACTGCTTCAGGTTCCTCTTCTCTGAACCCAGATCATGACTGGCATAATCTGCGGGGAGATGGTCATCCTCCGTGAGCTAGTTCTACAATCATTCTTGTAGCTACCTCAAAGCTTCAAAAAGCAGACAGCTTGCGTACGAGAAAAACATCAATCCATCTTTTTTTTATCAGTTTTCCCCTTTTCTTCAAAAAAAAAAGAAGTTTCATTATTGGGGTTGGGTTTAATGTTTTTCGTAATAAACATAAATCGGAAATAGGTATAGCGTTGTGATGGGGATTTGATGGTATAGACTCTATAGAGTATTACCGGAGGCAATTTGCCCTTTTTGTGAAAGCTTATAGAAATTGGTAGGTTATTGGGTCAGGTTGTTTCGTGCTTTTGATCAACGATAATATGCTTGTTTGAGCTTTTGCCTACATTATTGCTTATGTCTTTGATTGTTTAACAACTGTGACTGTGAGTTCTTAACGAAAGACGTTTTTTATCGATGAGTTCAGATTCTTTGTCTTATTCTGTCTCATGAAATCTTAGTCATTTATTTTGTGAGATCCATGCGGACTCCATGTGGAACTTATATAAATAAATGACTGAGATTTATTGGACACAATAAGACACCATAATATTAAACAGAAGATCTGAACTCTGCAGTGATCGCTTGGATTATGGTTTTTCAAGAGCAATACAGGTAAGACTAATAAGAAGTAAGAAAAAGAATAGGTATTATTTAAGAAAAAAAGGGGTGGAGTGGAGGAGTTAGTGGAAAGCTAATACCTTTGTTAAAGTTGCTGAGAAATGACCTTTTGTTCTTTGTGCATGTGGGTGAACGACAACGCAAAGATGCCCTTAAATCTTTCTCTTTTGCAGTTTCCAAAGGCCATCTACTTGGCAACTAAAGTACTCCAGTTGTAGCCCTGTGCTCTCTCTCTCTTATAATTCATGTGGAAGCCATGTTCATCGGTTTTACAACTCGGGAAAAGCTGCGACGTGAGACTCTGTGTTCTTGAATTGGTAAAGATTAATAAGATTTCGCCACGCTTCTTTCTTCTAATTAGATCAAATTAGTGTTCAACTTAAGGAGTAGTTCATTTTCTGAGTTGTTAAAGCTTGATAAAAGTAATTACGACCCAAGCTTTTAAACTATACGTTAAAATAATGTTCAAATTAATAAGTACTCAAAATAGATATGTTTTAAATCAAATTATTTTTTACTATAGACTAAAAATATTTAATTAATTTTATATGTCCTAATTATTCTTTGAAACATAATATGGATTTAACATAAAATAGAAAACTTAAAAATATTGTTGACCAAAAGTCTGCAAACTTTAATTTTTCGTTTTATTAATGAACCTTTCATTTATTTAAATTTAGTCTTAAACATTTTCAAAATCTTTCAAATTAGTGAGGATATTAGTTTAACCTATATATGGTCAATGAAATCTAATGTTTAGTACTAATTTAATAGGCTTTAAATATATTTAGGAACCAATCAAAATAACTTTTTATGGGATTGAAACAACACGTGTGAATTTATGAATCTTTTGGTAATATATAATTTCCTTTTATTATTTTAGAGGAGATATGTTATTTGTTGATGTGAAAAATAGTATAACAAATTGTTCCTTTTTTATTTGAGTTAAATATTTTCTTGCTAGAAAAAGCAAAAGAAAGTGAATATACATGTCAAATAATAGAATTTTCATCTTTTATGAAATTAATTATTCATATTCATATATGAGAATACTTACTGTACTTATTGTTTCGTTTGCATATCAACAATATCGAGAACACTCTAGCTAGGTTGAATATATCCCAATGGTGCATAACAATATCATCATCTCAATCAATTTTCTAATATAATTCAAACGCAAAACCTACGGCATAAATAATATAATTGCAGCCTTAATTAGATAAATGGGGAAAAAAATCCATATACACGAAGATGACTTACTTCTTTTGATTGAAAAGGCACTTTTCCCTTAATTTATTGAAGATTAAATTAAACCTTAATTTCTTATTATCATCTTAGATAAGGCAAGGCGATCCCCTCTTATCGTACCTTTTTGTTCAAATTATGGAGGGGTTGTCTCGAATCACTCGAAAGTTGACTTCACACAATGGTCATTTCTGCTATCACCATAAACGCAAAGGTCTTAAACTGACAAAGCTGATGTTTGCCGATGATCTCATGCTAATGTATGGAGCTGACAGAGTGTCCACAAATATTCTTAGACATCCTATCTCGTTTTTTAAGCTGATTTGAGTTGAATATAAATCTCTAAAAAAGCAGCTTATATTGCTTCTTGGACATGAAAAACTCTCTTGAACTTGTTAGTTTTTTAGGAATGGAGTTAAGCATACCACCTTTTAAGTACTTGGGCGTTCCCCTCTCTCATGCAAAAATCACCTATTATGATTGTCTTCTTCTCTTGGAATGATATAAATCAAAAGTTTTAGCTTGTCAGAATTGGTTTCTCTCAATGGCTACAAGGTTCATAATTATTATCTCAATTCTTACTAGCTTACATATACACTGGATCAACAACTTAATATTGCCTAAGAAAGTAATTAAAGAACTCGACAGAATTAATAAATGCTTCCTCTGGTCTAGTTCTTTGGATAATGCCAAGAAAGCAAAAGTGAAGTGGGTAGAGGTGACAGCTACCAAACAACAAGGAGGCCTGGGCATACTCTCCACAACTTCTATGCAAAAGGTTCTTCTTTGCAAGAAAAAAAAATGGAGATTACTAACGGATAAAAATTCAGTTTGGACTAAGTGGGTACATGAAATATATCTTTCTTCCAAAAGCTTCTAGCAGTTACCCATCACTAAGAAAGGATCTTGGATCCTTAAACACATGCTGAAAATGAGAGATATTATATATCTGTATATTTATTATCACCTAGGCAATGGTGATTCCATATGAGTTTGGTATGATATTTGGACTGACTATAGTCCACTAATACGAAGAAATGATCTAGAGCACTTTAGATGACACATCCCTCATAATGCCAAAGTCTCTTCGCTCATATATGAAGGGCAATGGAATGGACAATATAGAGGATTTCACATATTTAGTCAACTCTTTCCTAAACAAAAGCAACGAAGATACAATCATGTGGAAACTTCACTCCAATGGTTTTTTTACCAAGTCATGATACAACATATTCCAGACAGTTCCTCCAGCTGTTCCCTGGTACTCTCTTCTCTAGCAGTAATGTATATGCCCCAAAGCCTACATGTTTACTTGGTTAGCAATTAAGAATAGATTGAACACCAAAGATAGGTGGCACGAGACTTTTTAACCCATTATATGAATTATGTAACACACTAGCGGAGGATAGGAATCACTTATTCTTCAGTTGCATCTACTCCAAAACAATTTAGAGTCAACTTCTTTATAAGCTTGCATAGTATGGCAACGTATACGACTAGACTAATGCACTCCAATGGATCATCAGTGCATCTAGCCCTCAAAGGAAGGACATCTTGATATTCCAAACAATATTCACTCTTACAATCTATAATATTCGGAGGGAGAGGAACAATAGGATCTATAGACAGAAGCAAACAAGCCCTTATTAACTTGTTGAATTAATGATTAATGAGATTCGTGGCCTAGTGATGGTAAAAGAAGTTGCTCATAAGTTATCTTATGGTATGAAAGCAAGGTGGTTTTTATAATCTAGGTTATGATGTTTATAGCAACTAGTATTGTGGCTTTGCCATTGTGGATTTTTTTTTGAAATCCCATAATGGGAACCTTATTGGAATGTTGTAAATAATTTCACTACTGTCAATGAAAATTTCTTCAATTGAAAAAAAAGAGTATGTCAACTTTGAATCAAGAGAAGCAATGAGTTTGATTATTTTCATGATTTGTCGAAATTTATTCCTACAAAGAATTTGATTATGTCAAAAACCTAAATCGAGAGAAGCAAAGGGTTTAATTTTCCTTCATCAACTATGGGGGTACTTAGCCTGTCAAATGAAATGGTGAAGAACTTTACCGCTTTAGCAATTGGCCATGATGTGATTAACTCGTAGTTATGTTGATCCAAGATAGGTGGCATTTGTACATACTTTTCTTAGGATAATTTGTTACTTAATTGTGATAAATTTATTGTTGTTAACTTGTTTAGTTTATGTTTTGTCGTAGTTTCATATAATTGCATGATTATGTATAAATGTATGTGAATATGCATGAATGTGTGTTAATTAGGTCTTTGAGTTTAGGTTTTGCATGAATTTTGCATGGCATTGTTGCACATCTTTTTTTAACATTATGTTGGTATGAATTGCATGTGTTTTGGGTATGATTAGGTGATTAATTTTATTGTTAACTAATAGGTTTGAAGGTGGTTTTGAGGGATGGAAGGATAGAATAACTAAAGAGAAAGTAAGTCATGTGACCTAAAGGAAAGCTAGAATTTTCCTAGGCCTACCCATCACCAATGTTATGCTCTCACAAGATACAATTCTTATTGACTATTTTCGTGTTTGATCCAAAAAGAAAGAGGAGAAATTCAGTTTCAAATTGGTGAAATAATGGCCGAACGTAGATAAGAAATCAATAAGATATCATGGATTGAATTCAAGACAAAAAATAGAGTTTTCTGGAAAATTCCAACTGGCAACTTCCTCCTTCCCACGTCGTTTTAAGCATTAATTAGGGTATAAAAACTCAATTTTAAACCCTAGAAAAGAGGAGGTCGTGTAAGACATCCAAGGAAGAGATAAGAACACATTTTTTGAGAGAGAAACTAAGAGAATTCAAGGTGGAATCAAAGAATTTCAAGGAGACAAAAAGCTACCACCATAGAATTCCAGCTTTGCTCTTCAATATATAAGCCTTACTTCTTCTCTTTTCTTGCTTCTTTGTTGTATTTTGTTGATTGATAAGGATGTATGGATATGTTATGAACATGTTGGATGAGATTTTAATGGATTTCTAAGTAGTTATTAGGATTGTTATTGCCTAAACTATATAGTACCTCACTTTATTTATTGTTGTGGATGTGTTTGATGTTGTTTGATATTTATAGTATATGGCTGTCCATACTTAGCTCACATGGAGATATAGAGTTAAGAAATGTGTTAGTAAGTGCCATGAGAGTGCGCTTACACCAAGAACACTCCATATATCAAGTGACCTTGCCATTGGGAGAGAGATCTTGAATGAAAAAGTGGTTGTCTAAAAATCTATTTATATTCTTTTAATGACTTTTTTGGTTCAAGTAATGAGAGTGAAAGAACTAGGACATTAGGAAAATTTGGACTAAACATAATGAATATTACTAAAGTGAGAGAATACATACTTAGGTAATGACAATTCTAATTTGTTAAATTGATATTTTGATTCATCATTTTCTAAATTTATGTTCTTACTTTTGTGACAACCCTAAAGTGTATATGTATGACTCCGAATTTTTATATTTTAGATTTTTCAAATCTAATTATTTGAGTTTCTTGAACAAAACAAAATTTGGATCATTTCGGTTACTAACCAATCCCTGTGGGACGATACCTATCTAGACTGCGATTTTTGATCTGTATACTTGCACGATAAGAGGTTTTAGTTTAAAATTTAAAAAATTACTAATCAATCCCGAATAAGATTATACATGACAAGTGGCACCTGATTCATGCCATAAAAGCGCTTTACAACATTCTATCTATAGTACTTCATGAAATGCAAATTAAAATGTCATCTTATCATATTTAATTGTGAACTAAATTGAAATTTTTAAAATTTTAGGAATCAATTGTAAATTTTAATAAATATATTGGACTACAATATGGTGATCTTAAAATATTATATTATTTTCTCATACAAAAACTGACAATTAAAATATTATTTTTACTTTCTATAAATAAATAATAAGAACAGGAAAAATCTAAAAATGAAACAGGTTAATGCTTCATAATACTAATATGTTGATTAAGGAAATATGGTGTATATCTTATGCATATATTTCTAAATCCAAAATCTTGACAAAGTCTTGATTGAGCGAGCTTCAGATTTGGTATGTAGCGTTACAAAGTGTTACTTAACAAATCACAAGTGAATGTGCTTAAGTAAACGATTTACTACTATTACTATACACATCTTCATTTACAACTCAAAATGTTGTCTGTTTTACTTGCTCAGTGACAAATGGATGGAGGGAACAATCCAATGTCTAGCTTTAACACCACAAACTCATGTACATGATACTTTCTGAGACCCCATCTCTAATTGTACTTTAGAAAGCATGATTGACAGGCAAGAATGAATTATGGTCCCACTCCCATCAGCGTTGGACTTGGCTGAGTATAGGGACCCTCGTGATAGCCAGAATTGGTCGGCAACTATTCCTTTCTTTGCAGTGACCCGAGGGCAGCGGTGGTGGGTCGGTAGTGGGAGACTTTTTAAAGAGTTATTAAAAAATTGAATTATATGGTAAATTTTAATAGTTACTAATAATAATAATAATTAAATAAAAATTTATGTTATTATTTATAATAATAATAATGATCATTACTAATCATAAAAATTGAGCACAAAAACGTTTTTATAAAATAGACTACACCTTTGTGAGGAGCAATGCAAATGCCTGTCACTTCTGTCTTGCCAATGCTTGCTGCCACTGGTCATGTCTGGACTTCTATTGAAAGGTTAGCCTAGAAAAATTCTGTGCCAATCATCCAATGAAGAAAATTTGCAAGCAATTCATATGCATATATGCAGATAAACACAGGTGGCAACCTTTGCTTTACGACAATCCAGAAACATATAAGGTGGTAAGCTTACGACCAAATGGAAATGATGATATTATCATGCGTGGCAAGCTGCGAGTGAACACCTTCAAGACTTGGGTCGAATTTATGAGAACGACGCATATGCTTCCTTTGGGTTTGCTTCGAGGTGCAGGGTTTGATGCCATGATATGTGCGATTCCAAAAGCACTCCACATTCTCTTATTCTTTGTATATATTCATATGATGGAGGAGAATGTGTCATCCCCATAGCAACCCAATTGCCCATGCTTTTTTGCCCTCATTAATAATTTTATATTGGTTATCTTATGTGGGATACTTGTCATATTCCATAACGTTAACGAGAGAATGATTTGGTTAGGCTTCTCATTCAAAGTCCAAGGTTTTAAACAATACAGTTGGTGAACTTGAGAACCTTCTATCTAACATTTGTCCGAATCTTTGTATGCTTATCTGATATTCATACTTTCTTGGACACGCCTTACTGTTCAGGACGTCATTGCCAAAGTTAGCGTAAGGGTGAAGCCCAAATCTACTTGTTATGATTTTCTACATATATAGACGTGCTTGATTCTGAAGGATGAAAGGTGTCGCCGTATTGGGTTGATTGCACCCCACAAATTAGAGAGTAGATCTGTTGTTCCCCTTCTGCTATGTCTTTTATGCCTGAACAAATTCTAAGAAAAGATCTGAGGCCACAAATTAAGTCAAGAAAATGAACACGAGGACTAGTTTAGTTTAACATGGATATATGATGGCTGGTTATCAAATTACTTTCAAAGGTTGATTTGATTCGGGGTAAGAAGAAGTTCGAAGTAAACCTCGGTCTAAAAGAGTACTATAGGGGTCAAGTTTCATTGAAAAATATGAAAATGTGGATAAGGTTGTTGAGCTGATTGATTATGTACGTCACTACCAAAGGGAATTATGAAAAGAGGAACCACTGAACCCACACTACAATAAAGAAGAATTTTGGCTATTTTTTTCTTTTCTAGATTTGAAATTCACAGCTAAAAGTTATTATTTGGCTACAAAATTTCAAAATGGTAGCCTCTTGGAACTATTAGCTACCTTTAGAATATGCTATATTTTATATTCGTAGCTAATAAGATTTGACAACATTTTTTAACTATGAACTCAGTTTTGTAGTGAAAGGTTTTTAGCTACAAACTATTTTTCGTAGTTAAACAAGATTCGACGATGTTTTTTAATTGTGAACTTATTTTTGTAACAAAATGCTTTTAGCTACGCAATATTTTTTGCACTAAAACACATGTAGTTTCTAGATCCCATAACTATCAATTACGAAAATAAACTTCGTAGTTAAATATCTTTTGCTACGAAAATATGTTTGTAGCAAAAAGAAGAAGAATACAAAAGCAATGAAAATTATGTCGTTTTGTCCACTAAAACGACATCATTTTCTCCATACTGATAACCTAAAGACACTGCTTCGCTCTATTTTTTCTTTGCCTATCTTTGTGTTCTAGCAATTATAACGTCTTTGTCTTTTGTGTTCTCTATATTTCTCTTCTATTTTCGTGTTTAGGGAACTAATTCCTATCTTCATGTTGAACTCAAGTATCCTTGTGTTTTCTCCACCAATTGGCGATGTCTATTTTGCATATGTAGAATGGTTTAGTATGTTTTTAGTTCATTCATGGTTATTGTAAGTTAGGGTTAACTCAATTGGTTAATATAAAGTTATGGTAGGTGCGAATAATGGACTAATGTGCTTCCTTGTCTCACCTATGCCCACCTCTCTCTCTATACCCACCCCCATTTGTCATTGTTGTGTTGTATTACTGTAAGTTGAAAAACATGGATGATATGCCTAAATGTAACACCCCACTCTCATAGTGCATATCCCATAATATACCGACTGTATTCGAGAACATATTCTATGAGGATGGTATGCTAAAACAGTCAGTCAATCATAACCGTTAAAAACTTTTCACGCATCACACGCATATTTCAAAAAATCACTAATCAAATTAGACCCATTTTTTATTCATAAACATTTTCAATCACAAGTGTTACCACACTCATTAATCAATCTTATTTACAAACATATCCAATTTGGAAAGTCATTACAAAACAGAATTATTCAAATACCCGGGGTACAATAATTGCGGAATACACATTTTGATACAAAATAATGACATACATATGCAGACGCGAACTGATCCCGACCTCTATCTCTTACTCGAATGCAGTGGCTAAACTCTTATTTGTCTAATTGGACATCTTCTCTAAGCCTAAAAAATGTTGTAAATTTTGGGTTGAGTTTTGCAAAATCAGTGAGTGGACCATCTTCAATGGCTCACTCAATCACATAAGATGTCAATTCATATAATCACATAATTAATTCACATCATTTTATTTATCATCATGTGGCATCACAAAACTCTTCTGTTCACAATTTTCACATTTCACATTCAAAGCAGTCAAACATTTCATTTCGATCATTTAAACATACGTATCAATCATATATGCAATGCACATAAGACTCACTTCTAATTGTTATTGTCATGACCGAATGCCATTTTACTGGCTCATATCCCTTTTAGATATCGGGTTTGTTTAAGATATTGTTGCATATCCCTTGTGGATACCGGGCACATTAAGCTCTTATGTATATTTCGAGCTTTAAGCTCTTTCAGACTGATCACTTCGGTCACAACTGCCTTTATATTATCATGCATTCATGTAATGAAATACATAACATGTATTCAATCAATCAAATGTGCTCAATGTTACACATTTATATTCACTATCACAATCTCATTCACATTTGTCATCGAACATTGGCCCAGCATTCAATATATACGTTGAGAATCATTTATTTCTTCAAATTCACATTTAATGAGCACTTACAATATGTATTTCAAATATATCAAACTCCTCAGACTATTAATGTCTGAAATTGTCTCAGTCCCATTCATATTCAGTAGTAATTCAATACAAAAATTTAAAATAGAACAAACATTGAAAATGAGACCATTTAGGTCGACTTACAGTACGCTCCAGTTTAGCATTTGCTTCCATGATCTAGAAATGTTTAGATGCTAACATTCTATCCTGTGTATCCACATCATGCAATATACACATTGCATATATTATTAATTGTACAATCACAAAAGCATTCAATTGTACACATATATATAGGTGTAATGTATAATGCATGCTCAATTTGACTATTCCAGGTATGTTTCCTTAATCACGTCTCTTGATCATTCAAACCTTATCATTTGTATGTGTCTAGCTTATTTTTAGGTTTACACCTCAAGAACACTTGATTAATCTAATATCATAATTCAATTACTCATCATTTCTTTTCTAGCAGTATATGCTCTCATAATACCCAATTCTTATTCACCTTTACTTACATATTACTCAACTCTTTTGAATCACAACTACTATCATATGAACATCTTAATTCCCATTATACTCATACCTTTAGTACTTTGATATCAACAATTCATTCACTAAGTTATAACATCATCAATTAATCATTCCAGCTTTTCTCAAAATAGATTTTTGGGTCAATTTATCATGGCCATTTTGACAAGAAAATTGAGGTATTTAGGCAAAACCTTCTTCTAAAAAATATTCCCATATGTCTTAAGTTTCTAAAGACACCAATTTCACACAATTTAGTTCAGTATTCTGCAAGGTATACACAAAATACTTCAGACAGTTCTCAAATTGCAACAGCACTCAGTACTCGACTTCAAGCCAAAATTTGAAACTCTTAGAGACAGAATTTAAATTTGATTCCTTCATATATTTTGTAGCCATATGTTTCTATCTTAATCTAAACTTTAAATAATTCCATTTGGATATCTAAAGATCAATATATCACCAAAATATAGATGACTATTCAGTGAAAACACTCCATTTAACATATTCTAGCACACTTCATCATTTTCATCCTAAACTCATCTATTAACCATTTACCAATCCTTTCCTAGTGAATTCATATGACAATGAATTCTGGTAGAGAGGAAGGACAATGTGTGAGGTACTTGGGGTTCAAATTTCGAGTCAATCGAAGGTCCACAGAAGAAATTATGGTTAAAAGAATGAAGGGTGTTTAAAATGTCAAAAAGCAGTGCACCTTCACTGTCACGATCATGCTTGTGCATGATTGTGCACTGCCTGTTGATTCCTCTTTCTCACGATCGTGCATTACCTGACGTTTTCTTTCTATTACAATCATGCTTGTGTATGATCGTGCACTACCTGATATCTCCTCTTTGTCCTGACGTTTCAAGCACGATCGTGACAGAGAGGAAACGTCAAGACAAAGAGGAGATATCAGGTAGTACACAATTGTGCACGATCGTGATAGACGAACTTACCCAGATTTTTCTCATTCACGTATCAATATATTTTCATCACCATTTCAATGTCTTTCAACATCTAAGCATCATCAAAACATGTATATCATTCAACAAATCGTGAAGAGTAATGCTTATGACTTACTTGTTTAAGCTTTAAGATCTTCAAATCACTCTTAACCCTAGCTTCTCAACACCACATGATCGTCATCATTCAAAGGTGGTAGGGTTGGGTCTTTAGTAACAAGATGTAGAAATAATAAAGAACTTGAAGTATAAAGTGAAAGATGATGGCAACTCAAAATTGAGAGTAGGGTTGGTAAGAAAATGCTGTGAATGAAGAAGAAGAAGGGAAGAAAATGAAGAGAGAGCAGAAAAGAGAGCATTTAGGCAAAGGTGAGAAACAAATGAACATTAGTCTTGCAAGGGTAAGTTACGAGAGTGAGGTGTGTGGCAAGGCAAGTGACACTTGTCACTTGCCACATGTCCGTTTGTTTCCCCATTTCTAATCCAATTGTCTCCTAATTTTCAATGACATATGTCATTGAATCCCAATATCATTTATAAAAACTTCCACTACCATTTGATTTTTGTTTTTACTATCATTTATCATTTGTCTCGTCACTTGATATTTTTCCTGGTGCAAAAATACCGTTAATTTTAGAAAATTCTCAAATTTTACCAAAAATTCTATATCACTACTTATACACACTAACTTAATTTTTAAGACACATAATCCATAATTCACATTATATTCACATTAAAACATTCATTTATACTCGGAAAATGTCAAAAGAGTGCATGAGCAATTCATTGTAATGTGTGCAAAATTCAAGGTCATGTGTGTGTATGCTAACATTATGCATGAGTATGAAATACATTTTTCTAATCTCTTTATACTATTTCTCAATTACAGAAATCTAGGGTTCTAACCCTTAGTATAGAAACGGGATGTTACAATTCTGACCCCTTTAATAAATTTCGTACCTTTAATAAATTTCGTCCTCGAAATTCTTATCTTAATCATAAAAAAGCAGGGGCAATGCTTCATCTTATACTCCTCCGTTTCCCATGCAACTTTTTCACTCGAACGGTTCCTTTCAAGGGACAATAGCCGATGGAATCACCTATTATTTTAGTCGCTTATTCAAATATCACACTATCTTAACTGTTTCCTCAATATATTTCAGATTACTCACGATTTCACTCAAGATATCAATAACACATACATCGAATCATAACGATAGTTCCTAAACATATCCATGTAACACTGTGTGAATTTAAAACATCTTTTATTGGTAATTCTAACTCATAATTCCATGGTCCTATTCTCATAATAATTTCATATGGACCAATTTATGTCGGGCTTAGCTTATCCTTTTTCCTAACTTGAGCATACCTTGCTAAGGTGATTCTCTAAGAAACATTTCATCATTCGCTTGATAATTCACATCCCTTCAGTATTAATCACTTAACTCTTATGTCTATCTCACTATATTCCATATTCATTTGTCTTTCTTGAGTCACTTAATTTCTATTACAGATTCATTTCACTTATCAACAACATCTTCAATCAATTCTGACCTTTAACTATTTTAGGCCTTATTCATCCCAATATAAAGGCGAACGACTCTTTTTGTCATATAATGCCTCATACGGTATTCTAACGATACCACTGTGATAATGATTGTTATGCTTAAAGTCAATTAAAACTGTGCATTGACCTCACGTTCCTATGAACTCCAAAATATAAGCTTTAAACATATCTCTAACAGTTAAGACTATTGGCAACTCATACATGCAGTCACTTACTTCTACATCCTTAGCCGTAAATGCTATTTTGGCATATTCCTACTGGGATGTATATCATATGATGTTATTTGTACTTTCTTTAATAATCTCTTTGCTCAATCATCTTTATCGAGTATATATACTTCTTATTTCAATCACAAAGTATCATTTTCCAATTCAAACTCAAAATTCGGACTCATTTTTAATTCCTCAATAAGATTCACAATTCTAACTCCTCATTTTGGGCTTTACAAGTCCTTTCATGTAAAACTAATTTTAAATTTCAATGTAGCTAATAATATTTCATTTTGCCCTAAATTTAACTCAACATTCTATGCTTTTTATTGCATTAGGTTTGGTGATCTCAATATCTGAATTTGTGCTATTATGTTATTGAATTTTCGGTTTAATGCATCAGATTACAACACTAGCTATGCTGGAAAATACTCGTTTATACGTCATAATATTTCATTAATTCTATCCATTATCTCAATCTTATATTCAACCCTTTCAAACTCAATAATTACCTCAAACTTAAATGATCTGTATATTTATATATATTCAAAACATTTCACTGTACATATAATGTCTTCAAGCTTTTAAAGCAATTACTATACAGCAAGTTCTAAATCATGTATCAAAAAATCAACTCGTTAGACTTTAATTGTCTTGATGCATATGAAATCACTTTACTATGCTGCATTGGATTACATCATAATCTCTGGTGTAAAACATCATTATATATTACAAAATCTCTAAATCTAAATAAGATAATTAACATCGGTGTTATAAACAATTGGTGTTTTAATTTTTCAATATTCTTTTTACATACATCAGTCTATCTGAATGACACATTTTTTTCCTCAAAAGTTTTGTCAAAGGTCTAAGATCAGTAAAGACCTTTCGACAACCTCTAGTAGTATCCAATTTCTAGTTAATTTTAGAAAACTCCGAATCCAACATATATATTCCTCAGGGTTTCTTAATTATTCATTACCTCTATTTTCTTTAGGTCTCCCAATATGCCATGTTCAGATACTATACGACTCAACATATTATTTGATCAAGCTAAGATTCACCCTTATTGAACTTGGCATCTAATTGTTTCTCCCTCATGATTTATAAGATTTACCTCAGGTGTTCAAAATATTCTTCTAAACTTTTCGAATACATTCAGTATATTATCTATGATCATAGTCACTAATTGATCCAAGCAAGATTGGGAAACTTTATTCGTCAATATCATAATATTGTTGGGGACATTTGTTAACTTAAACAGATATTGACAAAACTCAATGTGCCCATAATTAGTTCTCGTAATTCCTTAAGTAACTAATTCCTCAAATAAGGTAATATTATCTCATGTTACTTTCAGTCTCCCAGTTGACTTCTTTTCTGAAATGATTTTCTCCATTCATTCGATTTCCTATGATTTCTCTTTGACTTATTCTAATGCTAGACCATTCTTACTAGTTTCTCCACACATTTCAATCTATTTGCAGGCCTCAATTTTCTGAATACACTCGCCAAGTCTAATTTATACGTTCTAAATATTCGAATATAGAATACCTTGTGGACCTATGTTCCTTTAGAATTAGCAATAATATTATCCCAATTTCATGAACCTAATAATATAAATGGGTTACCTTGCATCAACAAGCTACATATACTCTTTGTAGCATATTCAACTTCTTATACTTGAGTCTATGTTCCTTTAGAAATAGCAATAATATCGTCCCAATTTCATGAACCTAATAATATAAACGGGTTATCTTGCATCAACAAGCTACATATACTCTTTGTAGCATATTCAACTTCTTATACTTGAGTCTTCAATAGAAATGGGACTCCAATATTCACTTCTAATTTGTTCAATAAACATTTATTTCTAGAAATGGAACATTTGACTTACATGATATACTTCGAAGAAAATCTATATCAAAAGAAGATTTTTCTCCTCAATCATCTGTACTCTTTACATACTATTTATCAGTCAACTACATTCATTATCGCTTTTCACTCATTTTTAATACCTCAAGAAGATCGATTCCAACTGTTTATGATCTCTCAATAAGATCAATTTCTATCATATCTTACACGATTAGTATATTCCTTATAATAAAACTCAGTGGAACAGTAAACATATTCATTTACTCTTATACTTTGGTATGTTCTATTAAGATCATTACATCTTATCTAGGGATGTATTTTTGACAAGTCACCAATTAATATCATTCGCTAATGATACCTAGATTCCAATTGATTCTAAACAACATTTCTATTTTTATGCCTGCCATGATCGTGGTGGACCTTTTCACGATCGTGATAGAACCAAATAATCTCAGCCACAATTGTGGAGACTATGCCATGATCGTGTCTTGCTTTTTTTCCTTCCTTTTTCTTGAATTTGTCACATAAAGTATCATCATTTACACTCTCAATCTATCCCTAATTGATTATTATAAATGCTTTCATACGCTACTTTGAGTCATCTCATAAGTTTAACTATGGGGGGGCTAAGACTGATGAGCATTTAATAAGTCACCAATCACTTCCTATATCATCTCCAAACATATAACATATATGTTCTAATAACATCACTTGTCAAAGTAATCACATTATCAGATATGCACTCACAATAACAAATCAACTTAACCTTTTTATCTCGTTCTCATTTATCTCCTCTTCTAATCATCATTAATTTCATCTTACATATGTATATTCGAAATCAATTTAGAGTTATAGATGCACAATCATCATAAAATTCTGATCTCAATTCCACTAATATATTCTTATGGTGGATCATAACTCTTGTCACATTAATCAAACGACCATTTCAGTTCCAAGTTCATCATCTTAAGGTCATAATAAATTTTTGTTTTCATTCCATTCTACTTGTATAATTTAATCTCATCATTTTTACTTATATCTCTATTTTCCTCAAACAATCCATGACAGCACAGTACAATATTGATGTCATATTCAATAATATATCCACCAATACAAATACCTTGAATCTTTATTTGTCACATCTAAACAATATACTATTTCTCATTTCTGGATATCCACAAGCTTTTATTTTCTTACATTATGACAGATCATTATTCTTCTCACTATTTCTATTAGCTCAAACTCTTAATAAATGCTCATGTGTGTGACTCATGCAAATGCAACTCAGACTGGAGATCAGTTGTTACTACTTCCTATGGCATGTATAAAATGCAAGTAAAGGGACATATATTTCAAAAAACACCCATATAAGAGACTAAGCCTGGGCTCTGATACCAAATTGTAACACCCCACTCTCATAGTGCATATACTCGAATATACCAACGGTATTCGAGAACATACTCTACAAGGGTGACATGTTAGAACAGCTAGTCAATCATAACCATTAAAAACTTTTCACGAATCACATGCATATTTCGAAAAACCACTAATCAAATTGGGCCCACTTTTTATTCATAAACATTTTCAATCACAAGTTTTACTACACTCATTGATCAATCTCATTTACAATCATTTCCAATTTGGAAAGTCATTACAAAACAGAATTATTCAAATACCCGAGTTATAATAATTACGGAATACACATTTTGATACAAAATAATGAAATACATATGCAGACACGAACTGATCCTAATCTCTATTTCTTACTCAAATGTAGTGGCTAGACTCCAATTTGTCTAACTAGAGATCTTCTCTAAGCCTGAAAATTTTTGCAAAATTTGGGTTAAGTTTTGCGAACTTAGTGAGTGGACCATCCTCAATGGCTAACTCAATCACATAAGACGTCAATTCATATAATCACATAATACACATCATTTCATTTCTCACCATGTGGCATCACAAAACTCTTTTGTTCATAACTTTCACATTTCGCATTCAGAGCAGTCAAACAGTTCATTTCGATCATTTAAAACATACATATCAATTATATATGCAATACACATGAGACTCACTTCCAATTGTTATTGTCATGATTGAGTGCCTTTTTACTGGCCCATATCCCTTTTGGATATCGGGATTGTTTCAGATATTGTCTTATATCCCTTATGGATACTGGGCATATTAACAAATGAGCCTGTGGCTCTTCTGTATATTATGAGCTTTAAGCTCTTTCAGATTGGTCACTCCAGTCACAACTGCCTTTATATTATCATGCATTCATGTAATGAAATGCATCACATGTATTCAGTCAATCAATTGTGCTCAATGTTACACATTCACATTCACTATCACAATCTCATTCACATTTGTCATCAGGCCTTGGTCCGGCATTCAACATATATGTTGAGAATCACTTATTTCTTCAAATTCACATTCAATGAGCACTTCCAATATGTATTTCACATTTATCAAACTCCTCAAGCTATTAGTGTCTTGAATTTTCTCAATCATATTCGCATTCAGTAGTAATTCAATACAAAATTTAAAAAAAAACAATCAATAAAAATGAGACAATCTAGGTCGACTCACAGTACATTCCAGTTTAGCATTTGCTTCCTTGATCTAGAAACATATGGATGCTAATGTTCTATCCTATGTATCCGCATCATGCAATACACATAGTGCACACAATATTAATTGCACAATCACGAAAACATTCAGTTATACACATATGCATAGGTGTAATTTATAATGCATGCTCAATTTTACAATTCCGGGTATGTTTCCTTAATCATATCTCTTGATCATTCAAACCTTATCATTTGTATATGTCTAGCTTATCCTTAGGTTTACACCTCAAGAACACTTGACTAATCTAATATCATAATTCAGTTACTCGTCATTTCTTTTCTTGCAGTATATGCTCTCATAATACCCAATTCTCATTCACCTTTACTTAATACATATTACTCAACTCTATTGAATCACAACTAGTATCATATGAACATATTAATTCTTATTATACCATACCTTTGGTACTTTGATATCAACAATTCATTCACTAAGTTATAACATCATCAATCAATCATTCCAACTTTTCTCAAAAAGGATTTTAGGGTCAATTGTTCATGGCCATTTTGACAAGGAAATTGAGGTATTTAGGCAATACATTCTTATAGAAAAATGTTCCCATATGTCTTAATTTTCTAAGGAAACTAATTTCACACAATTTGGTTCAACATTCTGCAAGTTATACACAAAATACTTCACACTATACTTAAACTGAAACAACACTTAGTACTCGACTTCAATCCAAATTTTGAAACTCTTAGAGACCGAATTAAAATTCGATTCCTTCATGCAATTTGTAGCCATATGTCTCTAGTTTAATCTAAACATTAAATAATTCCATTAGGATATCTACAGGTCAATATATGGCCAAAATACAGATGCATGTTTAGTGAAAACACTCCATTTGACATATTCTAGCACACTTCATAATTTTCATCCTAAACTCATCAATCAACCATTTACCAATCCTTTCCTAGTGAATTAAGATAATAATTAATTCTAGTAGAGATGAAGGATAATGTGTGAGGAGCTTTTGGTTCAAATTTCGAGTCAATTGGAGCTCCGGAGAAAAAGTTATGGTCAAAAGAATGAAGGGTGTTTAAAACTGTCAAAAAGCAGTGCACCTTCACTGTCATGATCATGCACTGCCTGTTGATTACTCTCTGTCATGGTCGTGCTTGTGCACGATTGTGCACTACCTGACGTTTCCTTTCTGTCACATTAGTGCTTGTGCATGATCATGCAACTCCCCTAAGGCTTCGTGATTGTCCCGATCTTGCTTGTGCATGATCATGCACTACCTGATACCTCCTCTCTGTCCTGACGTTTCTAAGCACGATCGTGACAGACAAACTTACCCAGATTTCTCTCATTCATGTATCAACATATTTTCATCACCATTTCAAGGTCTTTCAACATCTAACTATCATCAAAACATTATTCATTTAACAAATCATGAAGAGTAATGCTGAGACTTATTTATTTAAGCTTCAAGATCTTCAAATCACTCTTAACCCCAACTTCTTAACACCACACGATCATCATCATTCAAAGGTGGTAGGGTTGGGTCTTTAGTAACAAGATGTAGAAATAACAAAGATCTTGAAGTATAAAGTGAAAGATGATGGCAACTCAAAATTGAGGGTAGAGTTGGTAAGAAAACGCTGTGAATGGAGAAGAAGAAGGGAAGAAAATGAAGAACGAAATGAAGAGAGAGCAGAAAAGAGAGCATTTAGGCAAAGGTGAGAAACAAATGAACATTAGTCTTGCAAGGGTAAGTTACGAGAGCGAGGTGTATGATAAGGCAAGTGACACTTGTCACTTGCCACATGTCACCACCTCATAGTCTTCACTTGGTCTTTTAAACTACTAGTCAATTTGTTTCCCCATTTCTAATTCAATTGGCTCCCAATTTTCGATGAAATATGTCATTTATAAAAATTTTCACTGCCATTTGACTCTCATTTCTACTTCCATTTATCAATAGTCTCGCCACTTGGCATTTTTCCTAGTCCAAAAATACTCTTAGTTTCACCAAAAATTCTAAATCACTACTTATACACTCCAACTCAATTTTTAAGACACATAATCCATAATTCACGTTATAATCACATTAAAAAAATCATTTATACCTGGAAAATTTCAAATGAGTGCATGAACAATTCATTGTAATGTTTGTAAAATTCAAGTTCATGTGTGTGTATGCTAACATTATGCATGAGTATGAAATGCATTTTTCTAATCTCTCAATGTTATTTCTCAATTACAGAAATCTAGGGTTCTAACCCTTAATATGGAAATGGGGTGTTACACTAAATGTAATTGTTCATGTTGTATCTGTGATGTTACTAGGAAGATTACTACTTTAACAAGTAGGAATGGGGTGATGAAGTTTCTAATAGGTCTAAATGAAAGCTTTGAAACTTTTAGAAGTCAAATCTTATTAATGGAACCTTTTCCTAGTGTTAACAAGATGTATTCACTAATGTTGAGAGATGAGAAATAGAAATCTGTGTATTGTTCTTTACCTAGAGTTTTTGAGAATTTTGTTATGCTTGTTAAGAATGATGATATTAATACTCTAATTAAAAATACAGTCCAACAGGAGATGCTAAAGCACATATATAATCAAATCTTACAATTGCTGCTTATGAATTTGGAGGTATGTTTAAAACTTGAATTTTTGTGAAAGTCTGAGTAAAATATTATACATATGGATTGTAGACACAAGAGCCACCAACCATATGACACTACTTCTTAAATTACTTTACCAATGTTAGATTACAAACACCAATACCAATATTTTTACCTGATGACAACTATTTTTACACATATTGGAGATGTCAAATTACATTCAAATATGTCTTTAAAAAAGCTTTATATGTGCCAAATTTTAAGTACAAATTATTATATGTTAGCAAACTGACAAAAGTATCAAAGATCATAATGACATTTTACCCTACAGATTTTGTGTTCCATGACCAAAATAAGGTCATTGTAGAAGAGAACAAAGAAGATTCTACAAACTTGACGCTTCTAGTTTTTTTTACACGATCTCAATTGTAGTTTGTAATAAAGGATGAATGATCATCTTTAGAAAAATTCATGTTCGCTTTACAACCAGAGTTAGATAAAGAAAATTATTTTCTTTGTTTAGATGTTATTCTTCCATTTGGAACAATAAATTGGGTTTATGCTTCCTATTCTAAGCTAACTCATATTTATTAACTACAAAACCTTCTACCTGATCTTTTTTTGTCCAATTTGCCTACTTCCAAAACAAAAAAAATTACCCTATCCTAAAAGCATCACAATCTCTCAAAGGATGCTTTAGTACAATTTCATTTGTGGGGCTTAAGTGAAAACTTTAACTAGAACTCAATATTTCTTAATTGTAATTGATGATTTTTCACATTGTATATGGACATATTTGATACAATCTAAAAGCCAACTTTTCCAAAATATTCAACACTTTATTAAACTCATTGCAGATTAGTTTTAGACCTTAATTAAAATATCAACATAACATGGCACTGAGTTTGATAATCATCAAATGGATGAATTTCTTTTCAAGTGCTATAGGAATTTCACATTAATGTAGTAGTCCTTATACCCTTTACTATAAAGGAGTGGTTGAAAAAAAACATAAACATATTTTAGATGTTACTAAAGCCTTGAGATTTTACGTAATAAAAAATTGCTTTATGTTAGAAATAAGTTTAAAACTTGACTTCTTGAATATCAGTTCCTTAAGAAAATGATGGATGAAAGCTTTGCATTTGAAATAGGGCTAATTTTATTGTTTATAAACTCTTATTAACCATCATGAGATTGGTTAAGCTATGGATAGACTTAAGTTTACCATTTAAGTAACGTAACACAACATATTACATTACAACATACTTATATATATAATTATAATGACATGTTAGGACATATTTTGGAGATATCTCGTCAAGTTAATTAAAAATCCTATCTTGGGATGATTTAAGTAGATCCTCCAAACTTTGGTTCACTAATAATGACTAGAAAGGTAAGGATAGGCAATGACTAAGGAGTGGCTTTATTGAATGACTGGGGACTACAATCATACACTTATTCTCGTACATTATACTAAATATGCTTTTCATTGAATAGAGTTTCTCATCGTATAGATATTGTAATATTATATTGTCATATATCTTATTATAGGGTTTGTTGCATATTTTGATAGAATTCAAACTTGGTATGTCAATTTTGATTTACCATTATGTTATTTACAGCTTAAATTACTAAATGTAATTTAGTAACTTACTTATATTTGTATAACTATATGGAAAAGTTGGATGAATCATCGAAAATGATCTAGTCAATACTTAAAAGGAGTGAAGATGATTGAGGTGTCAAGTCTTACAATTTATATCCTTCAATTACCACAAGTGCACAAGTCATGAGTTATAAGATTTGAAGGCCCAATCCCACGAGGAGGATAAACTAATCTAATCTAGGTTATCTAAGTCTTTAAATAAATAAAATGAAATTAAAAAGGAAACAATAATATAAACACGGGAATTTGATTGCAGGAATTCAACTCAAGAAATTAACACAAAATAAAAATTGAAATTCAATAACACAAATGGTCACTATGGAAATTAATCAAAAGCAACAACCAAGTTATAAGAGAGGGAATTCTCCCTATCATTAATGTTAACCTAGCCAATTATGTGTTATTAGGGTGTCGATTCTAGACTATCATAAGGGGAATTACTCTCTCAAGTTATAATTCTACACCCTAAATCATTAACCCTAATTAAATTATGGAATTTGCAATCTCTCAATTAACAAACGACCTATAATTAAAATTAGATTGGAAGCTCTGTACTAAACTATCGGGTCTTACACAAGATCCCTCTTTACACAAAAATTGATAAGATTAACTACGTGGTTTATTAGATCGCCTAACTCTCGTTAACTCAATCCAATTATTTTTATCCAGCTAGCCCTCTCAATTTGTTACCGAAATATGAGAAGATCAAAGTTAATCATAACAACCAATTAATAAAACACAAAATTGACTATATTAACATTAAATCAAATTAAAATCCTGAAGGAAGAGTCAAAACATCGTCAATAATCCGAAACCCATTATCATAAATCCATTTCAATCTTATATGTTAAATGGAAAGGAAATACATCTTGGATCGGACAACCTAGGAAAGCAATAATGTCGGGAGACCACCTAATCTAGGAAGTAGTAGCATTGGGACTCGCTTCTTCCTCTTCCTCTTCTTCTTCTCTCTCTCTCGTCTTTTCTCTATCTCTTGAACTTTCCAAAATTGGCAGAATGTAGAAGCTCCTTTAGGGTTTATTCATTAATTCTTATATATATTTCCAATAAGGGCAACCCTAAGGTCTTTTTTAGGTCTGAAGGTCTAAAAAATTCCTCAAAAACTTAACTCGGGACTGTTGTCAGCATATCTGTTGCACAAGCCACGATTATGGCCCTTAGTGCTATGATCGTGGTCGAGAGTTTTTTACTTTTGTCATGATCATGGCTCCCTGCACTAGCTTCTATCACAATCGTAGCATATTCCCCACGATCATGGCTCCTTGGTCTTGCTTCTTTCACGATGGCCATGAGTATATTTCCTGGGTCTTCTCTGAAGCTCCTTCAATTATCTTGAAATACTAACAAACACATCAAGTCAGCTTATAAATATAAAATTAAAGCTCAACATCGTATTCCAACCCACAAAACACTTAAAATAGAAATATTTACTAACTAAAAAAAATTCGAACTTAAGCACCCACTAAACAATGAAATTAACAACTAAACACATACTAAACTACCCACAAAAAACATGATACAATCTACATCTATCAACATCCCCACACTTGCACACACAAATTGATAATTATTTGGTCAAATCAAAAGTGTAACTATTCCTAAGTAGGTTTTCATGAAAAATCAAGCTACTAACAAGTTTGGTAGGTTTTTATTTGAAAACATTCTTTTTGTTGATTTTTCTTTAAGGATATGAACCTAGTCTTTTATGCAGAGGAAAACATTTATGATGAACGTCGATCCGGTTACTCAACTAAGTCATGTTGTTATTAAGCTGCTTGGTTGGAATGTCATTATTGTCTTTTTACACGAAGGCACACATTTATAATTCATGTAGATCCGATTATTCAAGTACATCAAAATTTCAACTGGCTACTATCTTTATTCATGACCCGAAGGCCAACAGAATAGTTATTTTAGTTAAACTTATACAACCTTTTTTTTAACAAAAAATTTTGTCTACCTTATTGCTTTAGCTAATCATTCTCACGAAAATGTACTAATAATGCCACTTATTTTATTGGCCTAAAATTAAAAATGAGTATGGCAAATTCCTAGGGTGAATGGACTAACATCATATCCTAATTAACCAACTTATTTAGCCCTAAGTACCTTAGGTCACTAATTTCATAAGCTAATAAATCTTCGCAACCTAAACTACTATGTTTAAGGCAAATTCTGTCCCGATAAGTCCTAGCCATTGACGCATTTACACAATTCACATCATGCAACCTAAACAAACTATCATACAATATGCAAAATTCACACTCAAGGTAAAAATACACAACCCTCCCCACACTTGAACAACACATTATCCTCAATATGAGAAGGGTACACAAACACACCAAGGGGAAATAAAAGACAATATATGAAAAACTTACCAAAAAAATACTAACTAACAAAAATGAAAAGAAAAGGGTTAGAACACAAAACTGTTTATAGTGATGGAGGTGGTAATGGAGATAGTGTTGAGACCAAATCCGTTTGACATCGAGAGTGTTTCCCTATTATATAAGTGATTCAAGAGAGTAAAAGAATTAGAAATCCAAAACATTCTAAATCATTCCAAACTTATTTTAGAATTTAAAATAAACCTAACTACACATCAATTTAAATATAACTACTAAACGTGCTAATTTAGGGTCATTAGCTTGACTTTACAACCTTTGAAGCTCATCCCGAATCAATTATAAGTGGCATGCTTCTAGCTTCTCGTTCAACATCATTTTGTAGCCTGCGAGTAAGCTAAAAATTGAAAAATGATCATAAGGATAATATTGATAAAGTTGAGAAAACCAATTAATTTCAATAATGTCCTTTTCATTACAAACTGTCAATAAAATAGGGAATAATGAAACTCCCTGAATCTTCTATTAAGTCTAGCAGTTTGTTTGGTAAAAAGGTGAGCTGCTCTTATTCTTTCGTAGTTACTCCCTTTTCTTCTTCTTCTTTTGCTTCACAAACAGAGACTTTCATAACTTCTTAAAACTCAATGTTCGTTGTCATTTGTTCTTCATCCTCATGCTCCTTTAAAGATTCGACATCATCATCTTGTATGAATGGTATTCTCGGTGGGTGAGGCGAAGGAGGAACATAGGGAGGGTCCTCATTTTTTTCTTCATCCTTTTTGCTTGCTTCTCTTGGTCTTCTACAGAGTGAGTTTCAGCTGGTCTATCTGTTAGTTCTCCTATCTCTTTCCCACTCCTAAGAGTGATAGCCTTAAATTCCTCTCTTAGATATACTTTTGTGTTGCTCGAAGGAATTCCCACACTTTTTGTAGATAACACATTGGTAAGTTGTTCCACTTAAACCTCCAAGTTGAGAATAGAAGAGTCATGAGTCCTTGTTAGTTAGACAATTCGCTCTTCTAACTTCTTCTGGGCCTCATCCATACTTATGAGCTTGTCCATGATCTTGTCCAGTTTGGAATCATAGTCATTGTTTTTATCTTGATGATATCCATGTGACCCTTGATTTCTAAACTGAATCTTATTATTGTTAGACTAATGAAATTTTGGGTGGTTATGCCACCCCGACTGGTATGCTCTAGAATAAGGATTAGTATCTCCATGACCAACTTATGCTCCATTAAAGTTGAATTGCTCCACGTTGTGATTTTCCCCTAAGAAGTAATCAGCTGTGATATAGCTCTCTTGTCCATATGACTCATATTAGTGCTGCGCTGTTGTGTCTGGAGAGGAAACGGTAGCTTTCAGGCTATTAATTGCTTCTGGGAAAGTTGACCGCTTTCTACTTCGTTATGATGTCCGAAGATAACTAATGTATGCCATGTGTTTTAACAGATTATATGCTGCTTCAACTGTTTTCCTCATGAATGATCCTCCAGCAGCTATACCTATGGTGCTCTTTATGGGTGGATTAACTCCAGTGTAGAAAGTTTGCAATAGAAATTTGTTGGGTAGGTTATAATGAGGACATCTCCTTTGCAACTCCTTATACCGCACCCTTGCTTCATATAAAGACTCCCTGTCATTTTGCTAGAAATTGATAATTTTCTTTTTCAGTCTTGTTGTCTTATTTAGGGGAAAATACTAGTTTAGAGAAAATTGCACCAACTGCTCCCAAGTTGTGATGTTCGATGAGTGGAGATAATTTAACCAGGCCTTGGCTCGATCCCTAGGTGTAAAGGGAAAGAACCTCATCCTAACAACATCCTCCGACATCTTAATATATCAGAAGGTGTCGTAAATTTCTAAACAATTAGCCAAACGAGCATTGGGATCCTAATTGGCTAACCCGTAGAATTGCACGTTGGTTCGCAACATATTTAGCAGTGATGGTTTGATCTCGAACGTATTCGCTTGCACCAATGATCACATACTCCCTTAACGATGGGCATTGAGTTCTAGCCTTATGATGTCCATAAGGGTCCGTCACTCTCTATGATGTATTTTTTCCACCATCATTCTTTCCATGTCTTTTTAGTGTTCAACTCTTGAGATTTCCCATTGTTGTCTGGTGATATCCAAGTTGATTTGTCGTTTATTTAATGCCAAACTTCTTTTTTTGTTTTTTTTTACAAAAGAAGTTGAAAAAAACCTTAGACTACAAGAATTAAACTAATATAAGCCTCCCCAGAAACGGCACCAAAAACTTAATCGTATTGTTCGAGCTTTAAAATTTATAAGCCCTCAAATATCGCAAGCGCACGGGTCACGTTTGTAGTATAAGAGGTTTCGATTCCACAAGGAGGGTACTAGCTTAATCCTATGTCGTCTAAGGCTCAAAGAAAAGAATAAAAGGAAATAAAAACTACACAAGTGAACATGAAAGGTAAATACGAGAAATTGATTCAAGAATTGTAAAGTGGAAATTTCAACAAAACATAATTAAACTGAGCAATCAAACAGGTCACAATGGAAATCCGGCAAGAGAGTTAATCAAGTTATGAGAGAAGGAATTTTACCTATCATTAATGTTATTATAGACATTTATGTGTTTACGAGGTATCGGTTCTAGAAGATCATAGGGTTGATTACTCTCTCGAGTTATAACCATAAAACCCTAAATTTTAAACCCTAATCAAATTATGGAACTTGCAATCTCTCAATTCACAAATTACCCACAATTCTAATTAGTTCTAAAGCTCTTTAATAAACAACCGAGTCTCATATAGGATCTCTCTCCATTAAATTATTGACTAGATTGATTAAGTGGTCAATTAGATCGCCTAACTCTCATTAATCCGATCTAATCATTTTTATTCGACTAACCCTCTTAGTTTATTACCGAAACATGCAATTATATTAATCAATCACAACACCCAAAACAATAAAAATAAAAATAACTAAATCAACATTAACTCAAAGTAAAATCCCAAAGGAGAGTTCAGAACATTGTCAACAACTCGAAATCCATTTCCATACAATCCATCTCAATTTTATACATTTAAATGAAAAAGGAAATGAAGAGAAAATGGAACTTAGGTTGGAGAAATCAGGAAGGCAGCGGTGTCGGAATACCACCTGATCTGGGGAGCAGTGGCATCAGGATCCGGTTCTTCTTCCTCCTTCTTCCTCTTCTTCTTCTCTCTCTCTCTCTCTTCTTTTTCTATCCCTTTAGGGTTTCCATTAGTGGCTGAATGTAAAGCTCCTTTTTTCTATTCTTGTTGTTCTATTTATGTTCTTTTGTTTTTGGAGTTGAGCTAGGGTTTTCTGGGGGTCCGAAAGGTCTAAAAAATATCTCAAAATGTGAAGTTTGGAAGTGGATTCTATTAAAAGAGCCATGTTATTCAAAACGATTTTACCCAATTTCTTGAGAGATATCAAAATATAACTAGAAATAGAGAAAAACATTATTATGATTTACTTGTTCCGGAAACAATTTTATCCCCTAAATGTTGTAAAGAATTGTGAACTCAACTTTCTTTCAATTTAAAAAATGGAAGGGCATCTTATATTGATGAATAGAGGAACTACTCTACATAGATTAGGGATCCAAGATTTCCAACCTATTTTAGTGGAAGGGCGTGTTATTTGTTTACATCCATTAGTTTGTAAAGGATTCAATGCAGACTTTGATGGGGATGAAATGGTTGTTCATGTACCTTTATCATTGGAGGCTTAAGTGGAGGACACCAAGAACTACATTTAGATTTATTGGATTTATAGCTAAAATATTAGTATTAAACCCGAAACTCCTGGCAGACGGCCAGTAACCCAAGGAAACAAAAGAATCGGTTACATTTTTCATAGGATCTCCTCTTTTTTGATAGACATATTAATTTTTTATTTTTTTGTTATTCTTATTCTATAATATAATAATATTCCTCTCTATATGTTTATGTTTTTTATATTTTTATATGTTTATAAAATCAATAAAATGAAAAAAAAAGAATAAAAGTCTGACCATATAGTAATATAATACAAGAAAATAGAGATATCTTTTTTAGTCTTTCAAAAACACGATTGATAGGCTCCACAAGTGTACGGGTTTAGTTGCAGCAGTCAAGTGTCGATCCACAAGGACTAGGTCAAAGTACTAAATTTATACCTCCT
>JANKOE010000002.1:57841642-57854464 GCA_026284465.1 Erythroxylum citrifolium | reverse complement strand
TTGCACTAATTAATGGTTAATTAGAAGCCCAAATGTTCATTTAGAAATGGGCTAGACTTTGGTTTAATGTAATTGATCAGATTAATTATATTAAAACAATTTTTTTAAAAAAAGGAGTAGCAATTTTGGTTTTAATAGGGCTGAATGTGCAGCTGCACATTTGACATTAAATTGCTAAATAAAGATGGTCTTTATTATGGTTTATCATCATTAAATGGAGTTATGAACTTACCATTAAATGGTTTAATGATTATCTTTTAATGTTAACATGTAACCTATTAGCATTCATTGGATTAAAGAAGAAAGATGTACATTGGATGAACCATGATGTACATTGGATGAACCATCTTCCTTCTTCCATCTTCCAAAACCGAATTGGCATATCGATATTAGGTGATTGGTCTTTTCATATAGCCATCTTAAAATAAATGAGAAGAGCCTCATTTAATGGCTTCTTTATGTTTGATTAAAGTAAAAAGTGATGCATTGGATGTTATTCTCTTCTTATTTTCCATGCATAACTGAAATTGAGTGTGTAAGAATGTGTTCTTGCATGGTTTAACTCTCTCTCTCTCTCCTTTCATGCATGAGTAAGCCAAAATTTGCAAGAGAAGAGTCTCATTTTTGGCTCATTTCTTCTAAGAAAAATCTTCTCCAAACATTTCTTCTCCTTTCCCACCAAAGGATTTTGTTAACCAAGTTATCCTGCAAGAACAAGAGATAAATCAAATTGGTTGAGGATACAACATCAAGGAGAGGATACATTGACAAAGGAAAGGATTTAAAAGCAAAGGCTTTAGATATAAGAAGAAGGAGAGGATAGCAAAGCGAGGAAATAAAGCTGTAGCAAAGGAGTCTGTAATATCACTATCTTGTTTATATTTATTATTATCCTTACACCATATCATGTATAGATTGGCATGATGATTTGGATATATTACTTCCGCTGCAAATAAAATTTCTAAAAAGTTTTAAAATCTACAGATTCTCTAACTATGACATGCTTTCTTTTTCCGATCTATCGCTTTTAACATGTGAACAAAGAGTAATCGAAAACATAATAACAAAACCCATAAGCTTTCATGGTTGTAGAGAGTTTGGAAAACCAACATTGAGTGGCTTGTCGAAACCCATACAAAGATTTGTGAATTTTGCAAACCATACTAGGATGTTGTACCTTAAAGTTAGTTGACATCTTCATATATAATTTCTCTTCAAGATCACCATACAGAAAAGCATTGTGAACATCTATGTGGTGTAACTCCTATTGCTTTGCAGTCGTAACTACTAAGAAAAGTCGTACTGTAACCATTTTAGCCACAGGAGAAAATGTCTTTAGCCACAGGAGAAAATGTCTTTGTGTAGTCAATTCCTTTAATATGATGATTTTTAAATATCACCAATCGAGCCTTATGCTCCACTGTAACATCTGAGTTATATTTGGTTTTATAGACCCATTTACAACTTAAGGTCATTTTCCTGGGAGGTAGCAATTCAACTACTCATGTACCATAATTTTCCAATGCTTGAATTTTGCTCTGCATTGCTTCCCTCCATTTTTAATGTTTGACCACTTTAGCAAAGGATACAGACCCACATCTGCTATAATAGTTGCAAGAAAAATTTTGTGTTGCAAAGAAAATTTGTTACAATTTTCATAGTGTGCCCTAAGATAGGACATACCTGAGGTATGCTATGAACCAAGTGTACATAAGGATAGGCTCAACTTCTGCGTGGTGATTATGACATAGTCTCGTAAAATAACTTATGGCTCCTTTTTCGGTGCCCATGACCTAGCTGTGGTGTCACATTTTGCTCATTGCTCTCGCCTTGAATTGGTGTCACCTTCTTATGTTGGCCATTTTCCTTACAATGAGGTAGGGGTAGGAGTGTTATTTATTTTAGTTTCTCCTGCTTTTGCACTTGGACCCTCCCTTAAGTTTTCATCTACAACATTTGTGCCCCCCTCATGTTATTTTCCTCATTTAAGACTCCTCATTCACCTTATTATTTTTAATGCTCTCTATAGGACCCACAAAATCATCGTCAGTAGCATGACTTAAATGACTCTCTTTCCTAGAAAAAACATTACTTGCACTCATATTATTGGAAGAGAAAGGAAATTCCCCTTCAAAGAAATCTACATCTCTGGGCACAAAAAATTATCTTCTCTCAAGGTCATATAATTTCCACCCCTTCTTCCCATTTGGCTACCTAACAAAATCACATCTTCGACTTTTACTAGCAAATTTATCCCTTTTCTTTCCTTGATTATAAGCATAACATAAGCACCCAAAAACACGTAAGTGATTATAAGATGGTGGTTTTTCATACAATACTTTATAATGGGGTTTTCCCATTTAAAACTGTTGAAGGAGTACAATTAATGAGATTTCCCATTATCAAGACACATTCGTCCCAAAAACTAATGGCACGATGCCCTTGAAATTGTCAAGCATGAGCGACATTTAGGATATGTCGATGTTTCCTTTCTACTTTACCATTTTTCTTTGGGGTTCCCATGCATATAGTTTGAAAAACCATGTCATTTCAAGAAAGTAGTATGTTATACAAGTGAATTCTATTCCATTATCACTTTTAACCATTTTTACCCATTTTCCAAGTTGTCTTACAGTCAAGGCAAAGAAGTTCAACGTGGTTCAGTAAAATTTTGTTTTATCAATCAATAAAACTATCCAAGCACCATAGGAAAAATCATCTACTATATTCAAAAAATATGATGTGTCATAAGAAGACAGAGTTTTATTTGATCCCCAAAAGTCACAGTGAAAGAGTTCAAAAGCATCTGAATCTTTGTAAACACAGTTAGGAAATTCGTCTCTTGCCTATTTAGCTCGATAACAAACATCACATGCTTTATTTAATATATCACTAGTTTTACTAAAACTAACTTGAGGTTCCAACTTGATTATTTTTTGGTGATGGATGACCCAATCTCTTATTCCAGAGGTCCAATGAATTCACGCCTTTGATCTTGTACACGTTTGCACATGAAACATTCTGGAAGTAAAAGAGCTCATCTCATCGTTCACTCGCTCCAATAAACATCCTCGAAGTACGATTCTGCACGACACACAAATTTTGGGTGAATTGAACAATATTATTTACTTCAACTATAAGGTATTGCGCATAAATTAAATTGCAGCTTAAACTGGGAAAATATAAAACATTTTCAAGTTTTAAATTATCATCAAGAGTCACATATCCTTCTTTGCTTGTCGTGGCTAACTTTCCATCAGGTAGCCCTATCGGGCATCCTTTCACTTCTTACACATCACATAACAATTCCAAGCATCTTGTCACATTGTTTGATGCCCTTGTGTCGATGATCCAAGGAACATTCAGAGCTTACCTATCATTCCTTCGGTGTCATCGACTTTGTGATTCTTTAGTAACTCAAGCAAGGTTTTCCACTGATTATTGTTGAGTTTTACAAGTCCTATTCTGACTACTTTAGTCAAGTGCACTACTGCACTACTCGTGATACTCGGTGTAGTTTCAGTGGCATTCACTCTTAATTGACTTTGTCTACATCCTATGTCAACTCTCTGGACATGCTGCTGAACTTTTCCATGTCATGTTTCTTTGCCTTTGCCTCTAGGACGATCACCCTACTAGTCAAGATAGCCAATGAGATGAAAACAGTTTGTTGCTTATGCCCATCCCTGTTACAGTGAGAGCAAGCCTTCTTCCTTAGCTCAAGTTATAGTTCTCATCCCTTTTTCCTCAATAAGGATCAAATTGACCCTGTTTAAAGAGGGTAAAGGGTCCATCACTAATAAAATTGAGCAAATCGTGTTGTACGTCATGTCATCTAACCCCATAAGAAATTGGTGCACTCGTTCTTCTTTTTGTCTCTTCTCCAACTGGGCTACAATATCACACTTACATCCTCCACAATTACCTGATGGGAGTTGTTCATAATTTGTCAATTCTTCTCACAAAGTCTTCATCTTCCCATAATAGGCTACCATGGCTAGACCACGTTGCCTACAATTTACCAATTTAGATTTGAGTTACTGAATTCATGGCCCATTCACAACTGAAAATCATTCCTTAATGACCTCCCATAAGTCTTTTATATTCTCCATATGACTTATGGTAGAGTTTAGGGTAGGTTTGATAGCATTGTGAATCCATGAAACAAACATGGATTGCACTATCAGTTAGTCCTCCAATTTTGTTGCTCCTTCAACAGGTTGTTGAATAATTCCATCAACAAACCCCCACTTTCGACGAGCCCTCAATGAAGTTCGTATTGCATAAGCCCATTCCTCGTAATTTTCACTATGTAATTGCACTTGTGTGATGACATTTCCGGGATTATCATTTGAGGTTAAATCATATGGTGAGTCTGTTTTCTTAGGATGTTCTTTCTGTGTGTTTTCATCTCCTATGGCTTACGCCAAAATCAATACTAGTATTTTTTTTAGGGTCGTTTTCTTCATCCAAGTGCTTATGGCTCTGATACCATATTGTGCAGGTTATAGAATTAGTTTTTTAGTTCTTTCTCATTGCCAGTAAAACACTATATATACAAGAGTTAGATCCTAAAACCAACACCTATAAAAACTCCTAAATCTTATCATTACCAAAACTTCCTAATTACAATAAGGAAAGGATATAGAACATATTTACAAGATAATACAAAATATTTACAGAATCTCAAAATACTCGATGATCAATTGGGTCAATGCACTTATCGAGGAGAAGCCTCTTGGCCCCGTAATTCATATAGCTTCTGTCAATTGCTTTTTTTCCGTAAGAAAGGGTAACTATTTATCAAAATTTTGACTATAACAAATGATGAGATTTTTGATGATCTCTATCAAACTTCCAACCTGGATGAAAAATAAACTTTCAATATGATAACCCCTTTATTACTGATAGTTGCAAGAAATTTCATCCAAAAAATAGTTGTTTCATTGTGTAGGAGAAAAGTTATGAAAAAAATGAATAAGTTGTACTCGTGGCTTCTCATTACTAAGGACTTCTTGGCCTATTGGTTTTTTTTTTGGAAACAGAGGAATCCGCAGCCGCTATCCTTTGGATGCGCACTGGGTAAATATATGGATTGACGCAATAGCCTGCAAATCATGCCAACCGGGTATTCCGTACTAGGCAAGCCCTGTACGACAAACTCGATCGAGAGAGTGTAGGTAGGAAGATTCGAACACAGGACCTTTTGATCCTATGCTTCCTTACTCCACCAACTCGATCACCCCCTTGGGGGCAGCCTATTGCTTTCACTAACGTAATGTTAGTACTTGAACAAAACTTTTAACAAAAAAATAATAATAATAATAACTTTTAGTACATTTGTAAAGTGTAAATATTCTAAATAGTTTTCGAGTAAAATTTAAATTATGGTAAACAAAGAGGTACTACAAAATCACAGCTTAGTGATTACTTAATTTTTAAGTGAAGTGATAATATTTGATTGGTTGTTTTAAGTTTGATTTATGAATCTGGATGAAGGATACTCCCTCGTAAATTAAATCGATTTATCTACTTAAGTGAAAGTGCTAGTCGAAATGTGAATACCCTTAACTCTTTCAAAGAAGAAAATCTTACTATCACCTAAATTTCTATTAGCACTCATTCGACAAATAAATGTGGATAGGCGGTATCTAAATAATTCCATCATAACAAGGTAATGGTGTGACGCGTCTTTCTCCTTACATAGATTTACAAATGCAAAGAACACTTTGAAAACAATAACCATATTGTCGTCATGAACATGTTAGAATGTCCAACATTATTCTTAAAAGAAGCTAAATCACCAGGGTGTTTTCTACTAGTGTAAGCCCAATTTAACATGTAAAGAGGGGAGAAAATGCAAGACTAAACCTAGTGTTTTTATTCAGAGTTAAGAAATGAATCTTTTATGCATGTGTATAACTTAAGAAATTTGTATTCTTTTAATATTGTGAAACATTCCTGTTTTAGGCAATTTCTATATTTATTTCACTTTATTCATATTTTCATTCTAAATTTGGTGAATAATGTTAAAAAGGAATTATAGACAAGAAGCTTGGTATTTATCGTTATAGTTAAAAACGTAAATCTGATTTCATGTATGGTTTCATATTCTTTGAAAAAATTATGTGTTAGGGATGGCAATGGGTCAATCCGATTTGTTTTTTAAGTTTTGAGAAATAACGTCGTTTTTTTACTCAAAACGACATCATTTTATTTCTGTTAGTTGAGCTAGATCGGTAGTCCTAACTTGTGATATGGTCAATCTAAGCTTGATTCGTTGACTTTGGGGCTAGCGAGGCGGGTTGGATTGCCATACCTATTCTGTGTAAATTACTTAACAAGAGGTGAATATCTTACATGGCAATGCCTGTCATCACCTTCTGTGTTCAAATTAGCTCCACTTGAATGTCAAGTTTTCTGTCCACATTCATGAAATGAGGACAAATATATACATATATTGGGTAGGCAAAGAAATATCGATAAAAGATTTATCCTTTTTTGCGGACTTTCTAAAACTTTACACTCCCATGGACATTGACATGACACGAGAGTGTTAGTGTGTGTGTGTGTTTTTTTCCCTTGTTGGTCCTTCGGAGATCAAGGATCCTAATTACTACCAAGGACGTGTTTAAAAAATAGTAAACGAAATTCTACTCGTACCCCAAGCCGAAAATGGAAGTTCTACAAGAAAAGTTGTGTTTCCTTATATTGTGTATCGAAAATATAAAGTTACTCCCTTTACAAACCTAATAGGATTCGCAAGGTGATAGAAGTGAATGTGCTTTTATGAGCCTAAACCCCTACAATATCTTACATTAATATTAGATCTAATCAAATACGCCACCATTCTTGGATTTGGGAAAAATAAAATGAAAATATAATATACAAAACTGGGGCCTTAACTATCCTCAACATGGAATTGCGAGACATTTTGAAGTCACAATATGCAGGGTTTCAGATACGTACATGATAAATACACTTATATTCCACTCATCAAAGGCAATAAGACTATGTAGTTGTAACACAAAGAAAGAGTAGGAGAGTGCAGACATTTTATCTTATGGCCATTGCCGTACCCTTGACCATGAGTTAACCAATTGACTATCCAGCTTAGCAACACAGGAGCTGACATAATTTTTATTCCGAACTTGAAAATATGTCTGATTCTGTTTCTTGTTTGGAGGATCTGTCTCCAGGTTCAGGAGGAAGTGATGACAAAATGCTGTTTTTACGATCTTTAAAGATCTTACCTAAACTTTGAGGAGAAAAGCCTATGTTGGGTGAGTGTCGTAAATGTGGCTTGTAAAGTATAGTTGATCTAACAAACCGTTAGATGCAATAAATGTTCAGATATTTTTGCGAGTGGAAATACCTTTACATGTTTAAGTCACGGAAAACTGACGAGCAATTTGCAAAAGAGCATTCCATACAACCACGTAGAAGTCCAAATCAAGATTGATACATCATTTTCCTGCCTGCCCCCTTCTTTTCTTTTCTTTGACCCGTGAAAATATCCCACTTGCTTCCTCAAATTTTATAGTAGTTTTGAGGACAAACCAAGAGGGTAGAAGTAATTTGAGCCCTTTCCATGGATAGAAATGAAGATGTCAGCTTGTTAATGGAACCATGTTGGCCATGCACTATTTGATTTTCTTTTCTTACAAGGTAAAGAATAATATCAACTAGATGTTGACACCATTGTAACAAGAAGGATAAGAAATCTTTAGCCTGTTGGAGAATGATGAACATAACCATGTAATAATGCAAATCAAAATCAAGGAAACAACTTTATGCTTTGAGCATATCATATATAATTAGTGTTAAAGGAGGTGCAGTAGCTTGAATAGGCAGAGATTATAGGAAAGAAAACAAAACAGTGTTACATAAGATATCAGAACTGTCTTCTTTCCTTGAAACTTTTAGTATTGATAGGAAATTGAATAAGCACCCAGAAAAAAAAAGAAACACAAAAAAATCATGAAGTTGACATAGTAGTGGATAGAGATGAAGCAGATGTTGAACAAAAGGGGCAATTGCAAATGATATAACCAAAAAGAATGTCAAGACAAATTCATAGCATTTTAAAACACCTACCTCAATGGATAAGAACCGAAGTTCAGCATCTGTACATGTATATTTGGTGAAAGGAAAAACCTACCTCAATGGATGCCGACTAATCTACTGCATGCAACATTAAGGACTGCAAGCTAGGAGGCTCAAAAACAAACCCTTGTAATTACAATTTACCCAGTCCACTACAAAAGCGACATACAGTAACAGGTTCATGGGAATTTAGGTTTAAGCGTGAGTAAGCGATCGGAATTTGCAGGGCCAAGCTTATGGATCCAATTAAGACGTCCTTTCTTAGGATCTATGCTAGTTAAGTTTTGCATCAAATTCAGAGTCCCATCATGACCAACAGAAGATTCAAATTGCTCCAAAATCTTCACGATCTGCCAAAATTCAGGTCTCTTCTCTGGTTGCAAGGACCAGCATTGCTCAATCAATATTCTCATGGCCGTAGGACAACCCACAGGGATAACGGGCCTCAAATTCTGTAACTCATTCCAATTTTCTAATATCAGAACTTGTTTGCAAGAGGAATATTTTATAATGCAAAGCAAAAAACGAGAGTAAACAACATAAAGATGGAGAAAGCAACAGCAAGAGAACAAAATATAACACAATGGCATAGCAGAGGATCTCTCCACCATGTAGGAACAGTATGTATTGAGATCAATTAATTTGCTCTGATTCAGAGAAATCTGAGATGGAATGAAACCAAACAGACAATGGGACAAGGGAGTTGCCCAAAAGTAGGCACCGCTTCCAAATAATATTAGGTGCTATTAGGTACTTTGGGTCAAGTACCCCTGTAATGTACTCCAAATTTTCACTTAGTGGTCCCTTTTTCTACATCAAATAAGGAGAAGAAAATCTACCAGATGAAAATCCCCATCCAAGCAACAATGGTGACAGTGGATGAATTGTAAGTGCCATACCTTATTTACTACTGCAAAAGCAGCTTGGATGGGGTTCATATCTTCATAGGGAATTGTTCCAGCAACCATTTCCCATAAGATGAGACCGAAACTGTACACATCAACTTTTCTTCCATAAGACTTCTTTTTAATCATCTCGGGTGCCATCCATCTATATGTACCCGGATCATCAGCCAGCAAATCACAATATGCCTCATCACAAGCTATGCCAAAGTCAGCAATCTTCAGGTTAAACTCCTCACTGATAAGAACATTTTCTGGTTTGAGATCCCGATGAATGACACCATGAGAATGAATGTATTCCATTCCTCGAGCAATGTCCAATGCCATAGCAGTTAGTTTCCGTAAAGGAAGAGACTTATCCTGAAGCTTGTGCAAGTACGCCCTCAATGAACCTTTTGATAAATATTCAGTTATGACACAGTACACTGGTGAGTTTTTGCATGCTGCTACGAACTGTTTCAGCAAATTAAAGTATGGTTTTAATAAATGGTTTTAAGAAAGTGTGTCAGTTTCAAAACTTGTTCAACAATCATTGTTCCAAACTTCCAGACACAATCAAGAATTTAAATCTATGATTCAAATCAACAGCTAAATGAAACATAGTAATCAAACACAGGAAACAAATACTAGTTGCACCATTTCTCCAAGCAGCAAAACACAAGGGAGGCAATAAAAGGCTTCTCTATTCAGAATATATAATGCAAGTTCATATCAATACATCCAGGGAGGAAATGGGAAATCATTTTTTCACCTTTATGACATTTGGATGATGCAATCGAGACAAAAGTGCAACTTCTCTATTGAATTGTTTCTCTAATCGAGCTGCTAAGATTCCACTTTCATCATCATCTGGTACCCTGATAATTTTTACCGCAACAGGTTCATCCTTGTAGACGCCATGGTACAGCCTACTATTAGCTCCATGAGCAAATCTAAGCCCAATAAACAGTTTAGACATGTCAACAGTCCATTCATCAGCTGTTTCCACAGCATTAACTTTTACTCCACCATGGTCAAAATACTTTGTCCAAGCTGAATCCTTCTTGCTCCTTGATTTTTTATGAGCCTTTGTCGAGGCAAAGTGCCTAAGTGGGCTTGTATTTGAAGAAGATTTTCCTAACCTAGTTTCATGAGGTTCCTTGCGGAAAAACTTTCCAACAAGTCCTCTGTCATGATCTTTTCTACGAGGATTTGGCGTTGAGAATCTCATCCTATCAGACCTTGCCTCTTTAAAAGTATCAGAAAGAACTGTTTGAGGTAGTGGGGACAAAGACCGCTGCGTATAGGCGATGGCATTTCGCTGAATCTGAGAAATTGCAGGAGTTGAAGATTTCTGACTGGAAGCTGCTGTTTCTGAAGCAGGCCTGGATTTTAACCCTGAAATTTTCTCAGATTGAGTGCTTAAAGGAACAGCGTCCAATTTTGACGGGTCCAAGCGATAGAAAACGGTGCGAGAGAAATTTGTCCTCCATATCCAAGATGTAGCCTCTTCTCCCATGTATTGACTCTGTTCTCTGCCCTCAACAATTCTGATCCTTGAAACCCCACTAAATTCCCCAGCCTTTACCTTCTTCTTCTTCTCTAACTGAGCAGAAGAAGAAGGGCTGATATTCAAAACCTGACTTTAAAGAGCTGAAGAGAGTGATTTCCTCCAAGCCATTAACAAATTGTGGTCAAAGATTCAAAATTTGCATCCAACAGAATCCAAAGACCATTCAAACCCATCACGAGAAATCAAGAAAAAGACTATGGCACAAATTACACTGATCTCCATTTGAACCAAAATCCGATGACTCTCAGTAGAAATGATAAGATTCACCTTCTTGTCCTTCTGGCTTCAAAGTCAAAATGGCACCTCCCGTATAAGCCTGAAAAATCCCACGCAAGTTTAAGCCACCCCAGTCGCCGCTAAACAAATCAATGATTAAAGAACTGACATTGAAGGAAGAAAAGAAAATATAAAGACGATACTAGATTATGGTTGGAACAAAGAACGCCCACAATGGTATCCATATTAAACACGGGAAACAAATCTGACCAATGGATCAACACAATTATAAACCCAAAATAACAATAAAAAATAATGCAAACTTTAAAGCATTACTTACAAATTGAAGAGCAAAAACATAACTTTCCAGGAACGGTGACATCAACCCACTGAAAAAGTCATGTTCTTAAAAGGCCCTAGCGCAGTGGGAGAAGAAAAATTGGCGTAGAAAAGACTTACATGCGTATTATGAACTTTGTTCGATTCCCGTGGACCCGTTCCGAGTTGGAGGGAGGCGTGTGGGACCCAGGTGAGAGATGATTAGTATGCGAATGGGCCCACGGGAGGCGAGTTGTGGGAGAGAAACGACTACAGAGAAAGAAGGACAGATGTGCTACGGCTCTGGGATTTCTTATATCGTTAGCAATCCAACTGTCACTTTCGGGAAGATAGGTAGAGATAACGGCGGCTGCGGAGCTTAAGACAAGTCTACGTTGGGTTTGGTACGGTTCGCCCGGGTACATATTTGTTCTGTACGACGGTCTGTCGTGGCATTTTCTAAGATACTTTCAAAGGTGTAGCGTTAAAATAACTTTGAAATACTTTTAATTGACAAAGAAAATATATCATGTTTGCACAGGTAAAAAATCTAATTTATCCTTTTAACTTTTCACAAAAAGTTTAAGAAAACTTGTTAACATAATTAAAATAGAATAATTTATATTCAAAAGACCATCACATCTATCCTTGCTATGTTAGGACACATAATGTGTCACAACAGCTAATATCTTAACATGATTGTTGATGTATAATATAGTTATTAATTTTAATTTTTCTAAAATAATTTATTTATTTCTTTATTACAAAATTAAAAAAAACAAAGTTCTTTTCCTCTTATTTCCCCCTAATTATCCCTACATTTGAAATCTCTAATTTTCATCAAATCCTTAATACTCAAGCAGTGATCTTCGTTCTTCTTCTTTATCTTTGATTATTTCTTCGTTCTTCTTTCTTATTTTTGCTAATTTTCACAATTGTTTTTGTTTCTTCGTCTTCCAATAGTGATTTATTTACGGATTTGAAGTATTGTGATTTAAAATTAGTTTTTGTTGCAATACCATTTACAAAATCATCTTTAATATTCTTGCTTTTATGCTTAAAGCTATCCTTTGTCATTATATCAATCTTTCACAAAGTGCATTTATCAAAGAAAGACAAATATGAAATAACTTCTTTATTGCTCAAGAGTTTTTTAACAACTATAGTAAGAAAAACTTAAACAAAAGTTATGCAATCAAGATTGATTTTTACAAGGCCTTTGACTATATTAATTGAAGTTTCATCTATAGACTTTATCAACTTTAGACTTTTCAATAAGATTTACAAATTGAAGTGAACATGCATGTAAGGTCTCAAATTATATCCTAGTTAGAATGTTACATGTTCATGAAAGTATATGTATGATAGGTGTTAAAAATTATGAGATGATTGAGAATTTCATATGACTTAAATTTTGGTTTAATGGATCATATTTAGTGTTTTGAAATTAATTGATATCATTAGAGAGTTGAGGTATTAAAATGTATATTTGGACCAAGAAAATTTTCAAGTGACAAGATAAGTTAGTACATGAAAATTGGAATGACTAAGCCTATGAGTTAGTGACATTTGACATAGTTGATGCATTGACAAATGACATAGTTAATAAACTAACAAGTGGCAGCAATAAGTGTGTGACAAATGGTTTAATATATTGGTGACATTTGGCAGCTCTAATGTGGGACAAATGAAGAACATGCATAGTGACATATGTTGTTACAACTTGAT
>JANKOE010000002.1:57791165-57806312 GCA_026284465.1 Erythroxylum citrifolium | reverse complement strand
GTTGTTATTATATGTTCTACGTTTTTTTATTAGAGTTATAAACTTAATTTTTGTAGAATTAAATATCTAAAATCTAAATTACTATAAGAATATTTAACAAAATACTAATATATAATATTCATACCCTTATAAATTTTTTTAAAGTCATGTCCTTATAAGTTATTTTACATATAAACAGCTAATTTTACCAAATATTAAATGAAAAACAGCTAATGCAATCCGCTAGTCAAATCAGTTGATATAATTAGCTATCAGCTATCAGCTAATAGAATCAACTAACAGCTAATGCAATAAGTTGATTGCCAAACAGAACCTAAATGAATACGATAGCTATGATGAGTGGAAAAGAGCTAGAGGTTGAAGAAAAGATGGAAGTTGTTGCTCAAAAAGAGAAGAAAGAGGAGCGAGAGGAAGATGAATAGGAAGAACTAAATAAGGACGCTATTAAAGAATTAGCAATAGTCATCTTAAGTACAGATGGATCTTACTTCCCACAGATCCTTAATCTACATTTTGACTTCAAATCAAAGTAACTTCAATCTTCATCATCGTATTAATCTTAATAAAATGCTTCCTTATTATATTCCTTTTTTCCCTTATGATCTTTCTCTTTCATTTTTATGCACGAGATAGAGTTTTAATTATAGTTTTTCCTTATTTTGTGGACCCTGACAACAAAAACATAGATTTTAATTACACAAAAACAAATACAGTAATCAGACATAACATCCATGAAGTCAAAGTAGATATAATAAATCCATACTAGATCAAGTCACAAGTGATAAGTGTTTAAATATTCATATTTTTAAGTTTATATTTAGTGCATTTTGCTTGTTTATTGAGTTTTTATTTTTTGGTAATGAATTCATTCATATTGTGTTTTTTAGGTTATAATTATTTGGAGAAAAAGGAACACACCCATTTTGAAGTTAAAGAGTGATGCTAATAGGCATTTGAGATAGCGACCTAATTAAGTAATAGGGTGTATTAATGATAAAGTGTTTACTCTTACGTTAAAAGGCTATATGACTTTTTAAACAAACTTTTAAATGCTCTTATGTTGTTTAAATTAAGTAGTTTTTTAATAAGAGGTAATAAAATGTTTAAAGGATTTAGAATTTTTTTCATGTATGTTCATTTTATTATTAAGTGAAATGGTGTAAATTGAGTTAGAATTTGAAGAATTATGGAGTGAATTAGATTGATTTATAATTTGATGAAGTAAATAAGAGCATAAAAATTTAATAAACTATGCAATTGAATGAATAATGGAGAATCTTGATCGAAATCTTTAAGGTATTTAATGCTCTCTTAAAGTTGTTTCGTATTAAGTTGAGAGTAATGAAATTGATTTGCTTAAGCACAAACAAATTCTTAGATGTGGGGGAGTTTAATAAGTGTTTAATTGTTGATATTTTTATATTTATATTTAGTACATTTCACTTGTTAATCTAAGTATTCTTGTTGCTTTTGGTACTTAATTTGTTCATAATGTGTTTTTAGGTTATAATTAACTTATTTAGAGCAAAAGGAATAAATTGGAACAAGTTTAAAGTGATTTGGAGCTATCTTGAATTATGAAGATATTGGAAAAGTATATAGGCACTAACATAACCACGCTAATGCCCGTGAAAGTAATTTGGAGCTATCTTGACTAAGTTATGAAGATATTAGAAAAGTATATAGGCACTAACATGACCACATTAATGCCCTTGTACTTTAACATAGCCATATTTTATATAAGATAAGGGGTTTAAAAGTTTTAAAGAGTTACACAGTCAATGTTACCCTTATGTTAAATACCAACATGTATGTATTAATGCCCTTGTTTACATTTTAAGGAAGTGTTTGTTTTGAACCACCAACACGCCCGTGTTGATGCCTCTGTAACACCCAAGAACCTAATTTTCAAACTATAAATAGCAAAATTAAGAGGAAAACTTGTGAGGAGGCTTTGGAAACACATTTTGACAAATTAGAATGATATAAATAACAAAGAAAAAGAAAAGAAACGCATTTAGAGTGAATTTTCATCAATCTAAAGTGGATTTCATAAAGTTTAAAAAAAATTTCATCATGTTCCTTTTAGTTTTCTATTTTCCTTCTAGTTTGATTTCATTTCTTCCGTGATTAGGAACAAAACTCTTATTTGTATTTGGATTAGATGAACCTTAGGGTGGACCTTATAGTAATTTTATTAATTTATTTTTTTAGTTTCATTAAGATTCAATTATGTGTTTTTATATATTCATAAATTATTATTGCCAGTATGTTAATTCATGCGTGATTTCATACAATTAAGATTTATAAATACTTTGTATAAATAGATCTAGTATAACTAAAAGGATTTGCATGCAAACTTAGAGATAGGTTGACATAAATCTATAGGTTGACATAAATCCTTTAGATCGGTGTCAAACCTAATAATAAAATTCATAAATCGATTAATGCAATTTTAAATGTTTTAATTAGAAAGAAATTTGAATTACTTAACCTAGGGTTAGTTATTAATAATATAAAGAAAAATAGTATAATTGAGTAATTTCCATGATGAAATAAAAATCTGTATTAAAATGATAGGTGAAATCCTAATTGTATGAGAAGTCCTTAGGGAATTCGAATTACAAGTACTTTAATCTTCATTCTAGTTAATCAATTATATTGATTTATTTTAAGTTTAATTTTGATTAATCATCACCTTAGGCACTGTTTGGCAAACAGATAATTGCATTAACTATTAGCTGATTCTATCAACTATTAGCTGATAGCTGATTCTCTAAGCTGATTTGACCAGCATATTACATTAGTTGTTTGTTAAAGATGTTTGGTAAAATTAGATGTTTAGTATTAGCTGTTTATATGTAATATGACTTATAAGGACTGACTTTAAAAAATATATAAGAGTATGAATATTATATATCTTAGTATTTCGTTGAATATTTTTATATGAATTTAAATTTTAGATATTTAATTCTACAAAAATTAAGTTTATAAAATAATAATAATCATCATCATCATCATCATCATCGTGATGATGAGTAATATTGATATTTATTATTTAATTAGTTTTACTAATTTGAATTAGACTATTTCAATAAAATAAATATATAAATACTATTTCATCATCATAATATTAATATTTATTACTTAATTTAAAATTATTTGGTGTCTTAATTTAAAATGAGTAATAGAAATAAGCAATGTAGACACAACATACTAGCATATGGGAGGATCAAAATGGCAGTAGAGCAAACAAAAACACAACATCCATTAAACTAGCAAAATGACACTATAATAGGAGAACACTCTAGAACAGCCAAAAAGAATTACGATAACGTATAGCAAAAATAGTCCAAGAAGCAGCCAACATAACTGATTGAATTTTCGAAAAACTGATTGAATTTTCTCCCTTCACAAACCTCTGACCAGTATGATTTCTCCTCCACTAGTCACAAACCAGCTCCGATTCTAGTGGGCTTATGGCTCTCCAAACCTCTCGACGCTCCTCTCTTTATCTCCTAGCTTTGACCCGCCTTTAACAGATGAAAAATCCTCTCCGAAATCTCACCGTTGTTTTCTCCTCCCGCAATTGCCTTTTTATAGCATCAAAAAATGTTTCCAAACTCCACAAGTAACTGGATCTTGCAATAGGCTTCCATCATATCTCTTCTAGTTTGAATGAATTTGGTGTAGAAAGTGTCGGGTGAGTAAGTCTCCTTCTCTCCCTGATGATGCTTTCATTTTATCTTCTTATCTCCTGCATTTTTTTCTATTAGCGTTTTTCTCTAAGCTGCTGTTATGTTAGTTGCTTGGAGAAAACGAGAGAGACGTCTTAGAGGTAGGGCAAACTTGATACTTTGAGTTGGGGTAATCAACTTATTGATTTTGGCTTATTGGGTTGGTTGATTCAACCCAATCAGCTAATTAACCAAACACACTGATTTTGGCTGATCAGCAAAATTGGCTAATCAGTTGTTATCCAAACACACCCTAAATAATATAAAAATGATTAGTACTAATAATTCTAGTCTCCATATGATCAACCCGTACTTTTTAATATTAGCTACAACTATAACTTGCGCTAGTGATTAAAACATAAATCATCACCAGTAATGAAGTCTTAACTATTAACATTAAAAACACATACTAATTACACAATATTGTCCCCTACTTCATGCCTCCCCAACTAAGTCATTTTGAACATGCTCAATAGTCTAGAAACCATGTCTATATGTATTGACATGGTTTAACTATATTGTATTATACAAATTTCAAATGGTTATTATGCTTTTAAAAGACTTACGGTTTTTTTAATCTAAGAGGTAGTATTTTAAACTTAGACTTAGTTTTAAGAAATCATGACGATGGATATGGATCGTACTGTTATTAAATTTTTATAATCTCTTTTCCTTAGTAAAAAAAAATCTTTGTAAAAACTAATTTGTGAACAATAAAAAATATATTAAAATAGGACAATATAATTTTTACATTAAATATGAAATGTAATCCATAACATGTTCCGCCTCTCAACCCAAATTCATTCATACACTGATAGGCCAAACTCATCCCTACACATACTTTTGCATTCAGAAGAACTTTAAAGGATTGATGAAGAGTGAAAAAGACAGAAAACGAACTAATCGTACTTCTCCCTCCAAGAATATACAAGAAAGAAAACCCAGGAGAGAGCCAGTAAGATGTCGCCGACAGTCTGCCTGAGCCAATCCCAGGCCAGCACTTCAACTCTCCTCTCAAAGTAAACTCTCCATAGAGCCACAAACACGTGCAGCACCGTACAGCCTTTGGCGAAGAAGGATTTGAAGTCGAGATCCTTAACGAACGCCACCATCAACAGTAAGAAGCCGATGAGTAACAGAAGCAACCCTGAGAAGGAATCCGAGGTCCGGATGAGCAACTGATCGTGGGGTGTGGACCCCATGAGTTTAGCCGCCACGTGCGGGCCGTGCGTCAAGGTGTAGATTCCGTTGACGTTGAACATCATCAAAGCCCCGCTGGTTATGGCGATGAGAGAGTGGAGGGTGCAGATCAGCGAGAAAGCAGCTGACGACGAAGAGGACGACATATGTGTTTTGATCTAATCGAACGGCTGTAAAATTTGAATATTTGTAGGCATGGCGTTAATATCCCCAACCAAAACCGAAACATCCCTTATTAATATTATTATATATACATCTTTCATTATGAGTAGTTTGGTTTGACTTGGGAAGAACGTACTACGTACTGCGATTTCAAAGAAAGTAGATTGGAGTGTTGTTTGGGTTGTGGGACATCCGAAGGATTAGCCACTTGAATTTTGTCGCGGATGGATTATTTTGAATTCTGCTTGAAGTTAATAAAAAAGCTTCTTGTAATCTATTTGAGGAAATTATATATTTTTAAATGTTATTATATTATAAGCGATTCCAAGTTAAAGATAAGCACGATGTCGCGTCGGTGATTGCTTCATAGAAGAAACTAAACTATGGGTAACGTCCTTTCTTACGTAGGAAATTACCTTTTCCTATATGCCAAAAGAGATTCAAATCACCTATACCCCACATTTTGTGCGGATTATGTTTCGTGAACATCTAATTATTTAATTTTTGTAAGTCCTATTTACTCAATAGATAAGTACTTATAGATTAAAATAGGCACGGAGTGACAGGAATAAGTGATCCTGCCAAAAAGTACATGTCTCTTTCAAGCACAAGTAGGTTAATAGCATTGTAATGAATTTCATACCCTACCATCCAGAAAACAATACAAAATGGGATATTTCGATACTAGATTCAAATATTGGCCTGTATTAGCCTGTTTTATTCGGTATCGGTCGATTTTGCTTGTATTTAAAATATAGATTCATATATTAGCAGGTACTGAAAATTTTAAAAAAATTCAGAATATTTTTACAAAAAATAAAAACTTTTTAAAAACTTCTCTCAGCCCGACTGTGTTGCTTTCTACTTTTCGTTATTTTTTCTCCCAAGCTCGCATTCTCACGCTCTCTCATCTCTTTTATTATTAATAATATAATATTTAGATTCATATAAAAAATAATAGCCATTTTTTCTACAAAGAATAATTAAAATACCTTAAAATGAAAATTAAAAGGCCTCAAATTTTGTATTTTTTAAAAAAGTGTTAATATAAATATAAAAATATTTTATTATTAATAAAAATTACATATTAAGATAAAATATATATTTTTATTGAAAATTAAATATTGAGATAAAAATTAAATTTTATTATTGATAATAATTATTCATTTTATTTAATATTTTGATATAATTATTATTTATTATATGATAAAATTGTAGTATTTTAAATAATTTTATATTTCTATGATGTTAAAATAATCTTTTTCATATTAATCGTGATTATTATTTATATTTAAATTATATTAAAATAATTTTAATAAATTATTATTATTTAAATTTCTATTGTTATAATTTTTAGAAACAAGATTTGTTTAAATTATACGGCACAACATTAAATGATTATTTATAATTTTTAAAAAATTAAGGATTATTTTATAAATTTAAAATTTATTTATAATTTTTAAAAAATTAAGGATTATTTTATAAATTTAAAATTTTGACCAAACCAATATCCGGTATTAACTAGTACTGATACAGAATCTAATCCGATATCAAATTCAATACGGTATTCATAATATTATGTACCAGTTTTAGACATTTCTTTAAATTTATTATTCTACGTGGAAATGCCTGACCCATGTTATAATTATTGAATATTATACTCTGTACAACAACAAAAAATTGGAGGAGAAATACAAAGAATGAGACTCTATTTTTCCTGCGGTAATAGGACTACAACACTCAACTTGACAAATATTCCATCTCCGCCTTGAATGAATGTGAAAGGACAAAAAAAGAATGATATTTTCGTTACCAAAATTCCTAACTTGAGTCCACATCCGTGCCACCGGCGACAACTTTCCGATGACGCCTGTAAGACCTTCTCATGCGCCTTGTTGATCCCCTTCGAACCGGAATGCCTCTCAACCTTTCAGTTGGAACGTCAAGCGCCATGTTGTCGGCTGATTCATTGACGAAAATAGGCGGTGGTGGAGGATATACAGGAGGAGGGTGAGCCTTGTGCTCTAAGACATCTCTATGGTATTTCTGCAGACAGCAACAAAAAGTTAGCAGTGCCTATCAGATATCAGTGCGTGATCTCTGTAAGATTGTGTTGGATACCTCTTTCAGACATAATTCCATCATTAAATTTCCCCATTAAATCTTTCCTTAAGAAGATTAGAAGACTCTTACGCAAATTACTAGTTTGAACATGTTTTCACCCAGAAGCAATTAAGAACACATACAACAAAGACAAATATTAACTACTTTAGAAGGAACCCAGATAGGAATAATAGTCAAGGACATTACAACATAAAGATGAACTTCCGTAACGGATTGAACAGCAAAAGACAACGTGAACAACTTCGATATATTATATAAATGAAGCAAAAACTACACTTAGATATCTGTAATGCACATTGGCAATTGACTGAACGCATGAACAACAAAATGAAACCCTCACTTGCAAGCTCAAATGTAAGATTAAATTCCACCCAGAGGAAAACGTTGGGTAATGGTGTAACTTAGAATCTAACATGAGTTCACATAATATCACCTGGGAAAGATAACCAGCAATAAGTAAAATCATTACCTGAACTACAAAGTTCCGCCTTTCACAGTCCAAGAACATGTTCACTGTCCAATTTGTTTTTGCCTGAATCTTGTCCCTCACGGTGGAAAAACTGATTTGGTCCCTTGAAGTGAAGCGGTCAACTTCATTGAACCAAAGACAAGTAAAGAGGTTGCTAATAGGAACATGCTCCCTTATTATGACACATCCTTCAGGAACATCTGCAGAGGCGGCAGTCATAAAGCAATTGAAATCAAATGTAATCATAACAGAATGGAAAAACATACAGAATGGAAACCAACAATCTCAAGCCTACCACTTGTAATGGGAAATTTAGATGCAGAAAAAGGGGTCAAACCCTCCGTTTTATAAAACTCAATTTGAAAGTCAATGGAAGAATTGTCATATTTCCCAGCAGCTTTATTTGCCTCAGCTTCAACAAACACATCAAAACGTCTATAATGTCTGGAAATAGCAAAAGTGGCATTTTTCCTCCACAAGTGCCTGAAAGGTAGTGCAAAAATAAGTAATTTTCTCCAGCTTTATTCCTGCATATTAAATACCTTATAACAAACCTAAAGCCAATCACATCCCTCAGACAATCTTATTTGGGAAGAAGAGTTGCACAAACCCAACAGCAAACAATATCAGTGTCATTTTTTAATAGAATCCAGATTTGAACAAAATGTAGGCCAAGCAATAATTATTATTTGGCGAAAAGTGAAGTGCCCAAGAATAGGTAGTCACAGGTTCTGGCCTTAGAGGCTCTTGGAAGAACATTACGTGGTTTCTCAAACCAAAAGAGCTTAAAATCAAATTTATATAACGTATGCAATATCCTTGTTCCCAGTGAAACACATACAGATTACTCTCAAAGCAGAAAAAGAAGAATGAAAAGTTTCATGGTCAACTTAAGGTGGGGACACCATAAAATAATCAAGTGGTATGCAATACGAAAACTTCCCCTGATCTTTGAAAATCAATAAAGGTCACAAAGGACAAACATTGATGATAACTATAATACTGCAACTCAAAGGAGTATTTAATCTCTATAAAGTCACGAAGCTTTGATGACTAGTTTCTAGAGTTTACTTGCTATACTTGCAAGCAATTTCCCTATCCTTGAAAAGGCTGCACTTTATGATATGTTCTCTACTGAAAAGTAAGTTTTTCCTTTAATGAATAAAGGAGAATTGGTATATTTCGCTCTTAAGTTTTATTTTGAACTTGAAAAAGTTGTTCATTCTAGGCTATCAAACTTGGTTTGATACAAAAAAACTCATGAAAGTCGATAGGAACCCAATTAAATGTTAGCAATCAAACAAAGGTTAATGCCTTATGTCGGTCTTCCTCACTTCGAATCTGATTAAGTACAAATAGTAATTAAAGGTACCTTTCAAGAATTTGATGTGGATCAACAACAAGTTCAAGTTTCCCATCAATCCATAAAGAAAAGCGAGCATGTGGAAACAACCTATGTGGTAAGAGCTTTGGAACCTGTTATTAGCATAAACTTGGTCAAATCCATATAAAATAGATGCTTTATGTTACTAAATATGGTGTTGGATCTGTAATCAAATCAGAAAATTTTAACCTATTTATATTAATTCCCAAAACAAAGCTGCATAACATGGTTTATCAAACATTTTAGTGTCCAATATTTCAACAGAATATCCTAATATGAAATTGCATATTGACATATAAGTTTGCAGCTATAGACCTGTCCAGTGTTCCTACCCCCAACACCATTTAGCTTGGTGAGAATATCAGTTAATATGACATGTAACTTACTGGCACTACATGTCATAAAGAGAACAAGCACATCTATACATGCAAAGAACACCAGTGAACCTAAGCAAAAACTTAAAGCTAATGCATTAGAAATGAAAAGAGGGACCTTCAGAAGCCAAACTGCTCTCCAATATGAATAAAAGATGCTCACAGTATTACCTTTCCATTACGTCTTCCATCTGTATAAGGAAGATTATGGACAACAACAACTCTCCAAATACCAATCTTTCTTCTTTCATCCAGACCACTATTATTCTTTAAATATTCTTCTGTCCGTTCATCCACAAACATAAAGAAGCAGACAGTCTTCCTGGAGTATTCACTGATATTGCTTGGCTGTTGTATGTCATCAAAAGCTCCTGATAAGGCATAGCTCAGTTAATAAGCAACTAGTAGCTGAATGAAAAGGAAATTATCAGCAAAATTCATGACATGGAGCAATACCAAATATTGCTGAGACAACTACAACACCGTGGCAGTCCTCCATTGCAGCCAAGTCAGATTCCCCCATATCAAAGCCTGTATTGCGGCCAGGTTTTTCCCTTCTAACAAATCTGGTGAACAACAGTAAATAAGGTCAATTCACAAACATCCTTCAGTATCATTAATATTGCCAGCAGAATTTGAGCTGGAGAGAGAGAGAGATCCCACCCGCAATGCACACTCATCATTTCTCTAATATCGTAGGAGTCACATCTCTGTTTCAGAGTAGGATATCCACCAAATTCTGAACCTCCAAATTCTCCCTCTCTCTTTATCGGATCTTCATGGATGTATGTCAGACTCTTAACTACTGGAGAAAATGATGGAGCCTTTGGCATTAAGGAAATGGCTTCTTCCACAGGGAGATAACAAACAGGACATGCTGTAGCATTTGCACCAACAAATTTCAGAAATGCTAATGGACAGATCAATGGTTAACCAAACATATTAGCAACATAACAAATTGAGCCATCTTGAAGATATACAAGATAATAACAGATTCAGGAACTTTTAGACTATTAAGCAGTGAAAAGGAGGAGCAAACATATGAAGAGAGAGGCAGAACTTACGCCGTGGTCCAGTTCTCTTTTTATCAGCAGGAGGAGGAGGCAATGTGAAACTATTACAAGGATGCTGTGGGGGAAGAGTGTACCCCATAAAGTATGATGGAGGAGGATTGGAAGTCAGACCTCCAGTAGAACCCCTAAAGGTTGAAGTCTTATTGTCTACCATGCTGAACGCCATTGTTCCATTGAGACGAATATTTGGGACACTGCCAGCATCTGATGTATCTTCACCTAGAAAACAACCAAAATCCACATTACTTCCATATTTAATGGTATGCACGGAAACAAAATTTTAAAAGGTAGCTTCTTCAGGTACCAAGTGGTAATATTCGTGGGATTGCATAAGCAAAAGGCGCAAAAGGTAGTTAAATTTAATATATTCTCTGATCTAATATTTTCATCCATAGACATCCTACAAAGCAATTGCTAAACAACTACCCACTCAAAAAGATTAAGAGCACTAGAAAAAATAAAAAAGGCACTCCCCCTGCATAGCAATTCCCCAATTCAGACAGTGGACTGCATTAAAAAATTACAGGACATATGGCACAAGAAATCCAAGTATAACCTACACCAATTAAGCATCTATCACATCAATGCTAACAACGAATTTAAGCATTCTCATTAACTGAGAAACACGCCACATGAACACTCAAACTCCTTCTGTCACAATCTAGCGTGTCTATAATAACTAATTAAAAACCGATAGCTTAAGAACCGAACCTTTTCCAACGTACAAGACCCAGGCGAAAACAAACGCAGAGGCAACACAGAGGAATAACATCCCGACCTTTTTACGGCCAGCAAACTTGCAGATCCAATGGAAGACCCTTTCTTTCTCTTTCAACATCTTGGCAGGTTTAGTGCGGGTTGTTTGTATTGGCACGAGAACACCACCAGCGTTTTGTTGTTGTAGTTGTTGCTGTAGCGCCTTGTCCAGTGACCCATAACTAGCAGACCGGATCCCCAATGATCCACCATTCATTGTCTCTCCTTAAACCCGTCACAAGACAATACTTCACTCATCTCATCTCATCAGAAACAGCACAAGTTCCCTGGATATAATTGCGAATTATCTTATTGTATTCACTTCTGAATGATATGCAAAAAGGGAAAGAAGAGCAATCCAGACCAGTCCACCAAATCTGCCAAAAATCAAATCTTAACCAAACAATCAGTCTCGATATTCACCAAAATGGATTGCTAAAAAGCAAATTTGTTAAGACCCAGTTCACCAAATCAGCCCTGAAACTCTTGGGGCGCTTCAAAATCCCACCGACATCAGAATTCTCAGTACTACCAAATTGTACTTACCAAGAAAAATATATCACAAAAATTTGCATCTACGAGCGCAAAGGATCACGGTAGTCGTACTCGTACAGAACAAAATTGGTTCACAATTAGGAGGGACATTTCGATTGTTTCTGATTTTTTTTAACAGCATAAATCTAGGGTTTGTGCTTCATGTACAGGGTTTTTCATCCAATATCTAGGCTTTGGTGAAATCAAGGAAATTTTGTGAAACATGGGATTGCTGTCTGTCCGTACGTAGTTTCTGGTCTAAACTGTTCGAGTTACTCAGGAATGGAGAAATGGGCAATGGGCTCGGGTATTCAAATGTTCACATAAAGTTACTAATTGAAATTTAATATAAAATTATAAAAATATACGAAGTGAGATATTAAAAAACCATCAAAATTATTGGATAGGCCAACCGACATCCTGCGAGTTATGTTGGCATTATCAAAACGTTGGATTATTCTTTATTATAAAAATGATATTGATCAAAGCAGTGATTAACACGTGGTTTTGTATTTTGCTAAGAGACAAACAAATGGGAGAGTTCATCCTTTGATTCTCAATTTTTATTTGTATATTAGTCTTCAAATTTAAAATTGGATTCTTAAATTTTTATAAATATATTTTAATAAATTTTATTTTTATAAAAATCAAATTGTCATTTATTAGGACTAAAAATTAATTTATTTCTAACAATAAATTGATTTTCATATAAATCCTAATGATTAGGCGCTTTTTTTAAACTTTTAAGAAAATTATATTACCAAAAACCAAAAGCTATAATTTACAATCCTACAACTGGAAACTATAAATTACATCCACTTATAACAGCTCAGCCAGTAAGCTCACAAACTCTAAAGGTTCCAACGTCCTCTCATTGCTGTACTTACTTCTTCGTACTTCCCATGTGCCATGAGTACCCCCTTATCAAGTTGACAATGCAATTCGCTAGCTCATACTTGTGTTGCTCTTCATGTTTATATAAACGTCGATTCATCTCTCTCCATAAGTGATAAATCACCATTTGAAATGAGGTCTTGAAAATAAGACCATTTATCTGTCTTGAACGAGTTTCCTGTATAACATTTGCTACCACCTCACTCCACTGATATGAGGAGGGGATTCTACCTAGCAATTGCATAATTCTACTCCACACTGACTTGGTGTAAATATATTCAAAAAACAAATAATTTCCACTCTCATTAACTAATTTACACAAGACACAAATAGGATCAAAACTACTAAACCATCTATCTTTAGTTCTTGACCGATTTTGAATAGCCAACCAAAAAAAATGCCACTTTAGGATAAAGTACCTATTGCCACACTAGCACCGCCTATGAAACCTCTTCCATCATACCTCTCCCAATTGCGTGTGCTGACTTTAATGTAAAAGTCTCATTATGGTTGGCAGTCCAAATCCACCTGTCCTGAGCATTACCAAGCTACACCCCATTCAAAACCGACTCAAGAGCATGGCCAAATCTGCACCTACTCCATCTCTCCCTCTCCCGAACCACCACTGCTAATGATTCCACCTTGGAAATTCTGTTTCTAAAACCAACCAAGTCGTGTCTCAATCAAAGCGGGCTGAATTCATGCCAATTATCAAACCAAAAGTTCACTTCTTCTCCATCACCTATTCGACACTTAATAACAAGACACACCAAAACTCTGGCTTGCATCAAACCTTTAAAAATCCAAGAATGTTCAGATCTCATTTGAAGTTGCCAGAAACTTTGCCGATTGAGTCGATACACCTGCACCCATTTAACCCACATCGCTTCTCTGTCTACAAATAGTCGCCAAATACATTTCATAAGCAAAACTCTTTGCATCTGAGTTATCGAAATTACGCCCAAACCCCCTTGCTTCTTGGGTTTCACAATCTCGCTCCACTACATTTATCATGCTTACCCATCCATAAGAAGGTCTTCAATATCCTCTCCATTTCTCGTATGACTCTTTTTCGAAAGAATTATATAAGCAGCCCAATGTACATGCATACTATTTAGCACAGAAACAATTAAGCTAACCCTAGCAGCAAAGGATAGAAATTGCTTATGCCATACATTAATGCACTTTTTCAATTTTTCCAACAGAGGGAGGAATTCTGAATACCTTGGCTTGCCAAAAGTGATTGGCACTCCCAGGTACCTGAACGGTAGACCTTGAAGTGGCAACCCCACCAATCTGCTAAGCTGCTCTCGATTATAAACATCGGATGATATATAAATGCTACTCTTTTGTCGATTCATTTTCATGCTCGACTGTAGCATCCCACCTCCGCAAGACCCGAACCCGACATCGACGGTGATATCCGAGTCCGTGCCCGCGAAGGTAGCATGCTAAACCAGTCAATCGCTCACATATCGGTGTAAATTTTTTTTTGAAACACTAATATAGACATAATTCCATTTTCAGTTTGGGCCAAATAAAGTTAAAAGTCGATAACACATTGTTTTCAATGCAGTACAATCAAAACAGTTTCACTGATCAATTAGGGCCCAATTTTAGTAATAACCCTTTTTCAATTACAAACAATTCGCTTTGGCCATTGGGGCCCATTTCAATACACAAAACAATTCTTAACATTCCCATATATAGCAATATTTGCATTTAAGCAATCCCATTACAAAAATTCCCATACGTCATCACTTATTACAGATCGAAAAATACAAATACATATTGCACAGAAATTGCGGAAAACACTCTATACAAAAGCCTAATGCAGACACGAACTGATCCCAACTTCTAACGGTCCCTTGTGAGCAGTAAGTCTACTCCCGTTGCATAACGGGGTATTCTTCTAAATCCTGAAAAATAGATGCAAATCTTGGGTGAGTTTTGCGAACTCAGTGAGTGACCATCATCGATGGTTCACCCATTCACATAACACATAACACATACTTTCATTTCCATTAAGTCACATTTCATATTCACTATCACACATGTAATACAGTTTCACATTTTCATTGTGTCAATACAATTTCATATTCAAAATAATCAAATTGATCATTCCCATTCAATACAATCAAATTAATCATTCCTATTCAATATAATGTCACAATTCCATTCAATACAATGAAATCAATCATATTATGCATATGTGCATGAGACCCACTTTCTATTTATTACTTTGTTGTGACCGAGTGTCTAAACTGTCCCGTACTCATTGGATATCAGGCTCATTGAAACTGTCCCATATAGGGCTCATTGTAAACTGTCCCATAAAGGGCTCATTGTAAACTGTCCCATAAAGGGCTCATTGTCGTTGAGCCTGAGGCTCTGAATCAGTATCTGAGCACGAAGCTCTTTTCACTCGTTGAGCTTTAAG
>JANKOE010000002.1:57771149-57791065 GCA_026284465.1 Erythroxylum citrifolium | reverse complement strand
AGAGTCATCCGAAGCTCTCCATCGTCTACTTCAAGCTTCATCATCTTCTCCTCTCCTTCACCTTGTGCTCTCCAAGAGTAAAGGTAAGAGCTAGCACTCTCTTCTTTATTCTAGCTATTTCCGAATCAAAGAGTTTGATTCAGTTAGATTCTCCGACCTCTGCGTGGATACTGTTAGAGATGGTCTCCTTTGGTCGTTGTGGTTTGAGAATTATGGTACTTCTTTGTATAGACACATAGATCTTGGACTTCAGGAAAGTCCCAGAATAATTTTTTTTGTTTTCCGCACCGTGAGTATGTATTGCATGCATCGAAATTTTCCTACAGTTTCGAGATGATTCTACTGTCAGTTTTCCATCTTTTGAAGAAAGACTTTAACCTCCTACCTCAGTTCTTGAATATACTCCAACTATAGAAATTGATAATTCCTCCCCTCCACCTACAACACCTCAACCATTACCTCTTTATTGATCAACTTAGGTTAGTTATCCCAATATCACTCTTCGTGATTACCATTGTTATTATACTCTTGTTTGTCTTTAATAACTTAACACATATCGTGAGGTTAGTGCTAAACCTCTTTGGCATAAAGCAATGGTAGAAGAAATTTAAGCCTTAACTAGTACTCATATATGGGACACAGTGTACTTACCTCCAGATAAATATATAGTTAGGTGCAAATGGGTCTATAAAATCAAAACCAAAGTAGATGGCTATATTGAACAATACAAAGCCAAGCTTGTAGCAAAAGGATTCACACAATAATATGGTATTAATTATAATGTAAATTTTGCTCCTGTTGCTCATCTTACTTTGGTGCATAGCCTTGTAGCTATTGCTTCAGCTAAATAGTAGCAATTATTCTAGATGGATTTCAAAAATGCCTTTTTTAATGGAGATATCTCATAAGAGGTATGTGTGCAACCTCCACCTGGCTATGACTGTCAACTAGGTAAAGTATGTCATCTTTGTAAGGCCTTATATGGTTTAAAGTAGGCTCCCAAAGGTTGATTTGCCAAGTTCAGCTCTACAATATCTCTTCAGTCCAACACTTATGGTCATGCCTTATTCATTCATGTCCTTCTTCTCTATGTAGATGATATGATCATTACACGAGACAATGTACAATGCATTTAGGATCTTAAAGCCTTTGTTAAACAATAGTTTGAGACAAAAGATATTGATTTTTTTTATTTACTTCTTAGGCCTTGAAGTCACTTTTGACTCCTCTGGGTATTATTTATCTCAAATCAAGTATGCTACTGATAAGTGACATTTGTGATAGGATTGTCTAAGTCATTTTATGTGATAATGTGTAAGTTTAGTATAAATATTAGGATCTTTAGCCTAGGTTTTGTGTTATTTTAATATAAGTTGCATGTATATGACTGTATACGATAAATTGCATGTTAGGTTATAAATTAAGGTTTTAATCTAAGGTTTTGCTTTTTTTATGTGTTTTGATGTATATACATTTTACATGATTGCATGTCAATGATTTTATTTGTCATGTTAGGAGGCACTCTTATTTCTCTAATACTTTTTGAACTCCTGATGATGGCTCTTAATCTGTGTTGATTCTCCAATCTTTATCTCTGAGAAAATTTGTAATAAAGAAACTAAGCTCCTATTTAGACCCTTATAAAAATGGTGTGGGGGAAGATTTGTTTGATCTTAAATCAAATAAGAGAAAAGATCTTGATAGCTTAAATGCCTATTTTGTATAGAGAACCTAGTCCCATACTAAGACTTGGTCGCTAAAACACTTTTGAAAATTTTCAGTCATAGAAAAATATTAAGGGAGCTTAAAAAGACCTTCATCAATCTCTTACCTAAGGTTCACTCTCCTAATTTTCTAAAGGCGTTTAGACTAAACTCTTGCTGCAACAATATATATAAGGTCATCTCTAAGCTAATTAATGATAAAATGAAAGTTGTATTGGAATTTTACATTGATCCTTCACAAAGAACTATTATTAAAGGGATATATATTGGGGATAATATTTTAATTGCTCAATAATTATTAAAGAAATATAGTAAGAAAAACTTAAGCAAGAATTATATGCCTAAGATTAACTTTTACAAGGCTTTAATTCTAATTATTAGAACTTTATCTTGAAGTCTATAAAGGCATTTGAATCCCCAGTAATTTTTGTTCGCTAGATTGAACAATATTTCATAACACTCTTATAATGTTCTTGTCAATGGGGAGCCTTCAAAACTAATTAAGAGTGCAATGGAGAAAAATGGATATCCTATCACTATAGCTCTTCACCTTATATGTAGAAGTTATTACCAGACTCATTAGATTTGTAATCAACTAGGAGAGTAACTTTAAGTTTCATTTTAAATGTCAGGTAAGGATTTGTAACTTATCATTTGCAAATGATCTAATTCCATTCTCTAATACTAATACAAAATCTATTAGTGCTTTAATGATTGCAATGAATACCTTTAAAGAGCTTTTTGGTCTTACATTAACAAATACAAGAGCCAATTGTTTATTTCCTCTAAAGCTCATCATATTTCTAATTGGCTCTCTATTTTGATAGGTTTAAGGGGTATAAAGCCTCTTATATATTACTTTAGTATTCCCATTTTCTCTAAGAGACCTACTTATATAGACAACCATTGATTGAAAGAATTCAAGAGAGAATCAAAAAATGATACAAAAAAGTCCTTATCTCTATTAAGTAAATTAACAAATCATCAATTTAATGGTTAATGGCCTCAATGTTTACTAGTCCTCTCATGCCATGTTTTTAGTAAGTTTAGTGAAAAGAATAGAGTAGTAGTGAAGAGATTCTTATGATCAAGTGATATCTCCAAAAGATCATTTGCTAAAGTTAAATGGAGTGATTTATATTTACTTAAAGAAGAATGAGGACTTGGAATGATGCAATCAAAGTCACTAACAAGGTCCTCATGATCAAAAGAATATGGATAATTCTCAGTAATAAGGAGGCTATTTGGGTTAGATGAGTCCATGAACATTATCAAAAGAAATGAAAACTTTTAGAATATCCTTCCTAAATGCAACTCTTCATAGACTATGATTCATATTCTCAAGTTAAGGGAAAAAGTCATGATGAAATTCAAGCATCATAAGATATAGAATAGAGCTTCTACTTAGTTCTAGAGAATAGAGCTTCTACTTAGTTCTAGCATGATAATTAAATCATTCATGGTCTTTTAAGTAGTATAATAAAGCTTAGTCTTCTTAAAAGCATCATTATATATCATGCTTTAGTTAAATATGCTCTTAGCAATAACCTAATATTAGAGTAGCTGGTAAGGACTTCACTCTTTATCCATCTCCTTAGTTTTAATCTTAACTTCGATAAAGAAGACTTTATAAAATGGCCCAGGCACCCATTTGGTTTATTTTCTAATTCCACTTGCAAATTGTTATTAAGGAATTAAGCTTTAAGGATTAATTGGTACAAGATAGTTTGGTTTAAACAAGATAGCACTAGAGTTTCCTTCAATATTTGGCCTGTTATAAGGAGAGTTTAAGCAATTCAAATAGGCTCACAAGAGTTCTTAACTTACCATATTCTTGTGCACTTTATAATCAAAATTTTGAATCTATTGTGAGTATATTCTTTATGTAAACCCCATAAAACTAAATTAAAACTAAACCCACGACTCAACCCATTAAGCCATTAAAAAGAGGAGTATATAAATAAGCAATTTGCTGGAAATATGCATTAAAACCAACAAAAGTCCACCATTTTCTTCATCTTTTCTCTTCATTTCCATCTGGTAAGTGCGTCTAAAAACACGCTCTTTCATCTGCATGTAACTCTTTCCTCATAAGTTTCCTCATTTTGTTTGTTTTGCTAGAAAAATTGGAGGGAGTTGTGGAGGTTGACAACCCCGTAGTGCCTTGCACTTAGGTAAAAATTCAACAACTATTATGTCATTTTATTTTTGATTTTTGATCATCCTACACTAGTTTGTAGTTAGATTACATGTTGTAGTTGTTTGGGATAATTTTTGGAAGTTGCATGGAGGGAGAAAAGTGGAGAAAATAGGGCTGGAAAATGATGAAAGAAAAAAAAAAGAGGGAAGAAGAGGAAAGAGTGAAGATGATGACATTGTTTTGAAAATTTAAGCTGAATGTAGAGCTAGAATGGGAAGTGCCAACAGTTAAGGGTGAATCTAGAATTTAAGTTGCATGAAAGGACAAAATGGGAAGTGCAGAAAGTTAATGGTAAATCTAAAATTTTTTTGTAAGAAAGGCATTTTTGGTATTAAATGAAATCGAGGAGAATAAAATGGACTTTTAATTAGTTAAGGTTATTTTAGTAATTATGGGGGTTAGGTTAGTAAGGATATTATTTTTTATTATTAAGAATAAACTGGAAGAGAGAATAATGTTGGATTATTTAGTGTAATTGGGTAAGAATTTTTAGTAAATTAGTCTAATAAAATTTTGTAAATTCTAGATCCAAAAGTCCGATTAAGAAGAAATTGAGATTATCAATTAGTTGAGTCTGAAATTGAGGTAAGGATAACCTTGGACTTTACTCTTAAAATTAAGTAATGTTTGGTTATTAATAAATTATATTTTGAATTGGTCATTAATTTAATTAATGATTAATAATTACCTACATGAATTATGTTTATTTTATTTCATTAATGATTAATCAAAGTATAAGGTGTTTCGTGAGTGTATTTTGTTATGCATATTATGAGATGTATTGCATGTTAACTCGACAAAAATGTATAAAATAGAGACCAGTTGGTAATATGTTGAGAATAATTGGTCAAAATCTAAAATTAGTTACTTGCGTAAGATAGGCTACATTCGATAGTCTTAGATGGATAGGTTGAGTCGATATGAGTGAGTGATGGCTAAGTATCTATCCATGAAGCAGATACCGGGGCATTCTGAGTCCTGGGATTGTCTTGTGCCAATGACTAGGTATTTGAGTACTACCAGAATATCCTAAGGCCCGGGGATATTCTATGTCCATGGCTAAATACTGGAGTAATATCGGAGATAAGATTAAGAAATCGAGGTATCTTGTACCAATATTTATACATTTAATTACGTTTCCATTTAGTGATAGTTTACGATAAGTTGAGGTGAGTCGGCAGACCATTAGATGTAAGCCTACTAGGTTAGGTTGAGCTCAGGCAATTCAGTTAATTGTCAGATAAAGCACAAAAGACAGTTACAATTAATATTTGTGTTAATCATAATTTGGTAAATTTTTTGAGATATTTGTTAATTGTTTGGATTAGATCGAGGACTGTTATGTGTAGACATATTATATGTATGATTTAATCGGTTGACTAAGTGTTTTAAGTAATTATTGAGTTACTTGAGTAGGGAGCTCATCCCTTACCAGTTTATTTTTTTTAGGAGATCGAGTGATCATTGATAACTCTAGAGTACAGGACGTACCGAATGAAGTTTGGGTAGGGCCAGCAGATTACTTTTGTAAAGCTTTTGGAATGCATATTTTTTTAATGTGACAACTCCGATAGTTGTATTATGTAAAATACTTTTATATTTAGCAAACAATCATCTCTTTCAGAAATAACGAAGAATTTGATGATTAATGATATGCTTTGAAAAATATTTAGTTAATCATAGTTTACGAATTTTTGTGAGGGCCACTCTTTAAATGCAACTTTTTCTCTTACATCTAGGAAAGAATTCAATTTCGTTTCAACTTAACCTCTCTTCCCTCAAGCTCGTAGGGTTTGATTAATTGGTTATGTCATCAACTGCATAGAATAAGTAAAGGAGACCTACTTACAAAATTTCATTTAACAATGTGACTTATTGCTAGAACTGTCAAAAATAATCAGGGAGCTCCTCAAACACACCACAAATGCAGTGAAATCGTTGCTCTTAATTGGAATTTGTCTGCCATTAGACATATTATCGCATAGCCTTGTAGCTTTACAAGAATATATCTCTGATACTCAGAAAGAGATTAAATACTCAGTAAGGTTGGGTTTCTTTTCTTCTTGGAATGTTAAGCTTGAATGTAGAGATGGTAATGGCTCTGACATCTGGTTTTCTTGACTTGGCATCATTATGTTTGTTCGAGAATTCAATCAAACTTCTAATAAGAACAAATCGTAAGCATCTTGTTCGCTCTAGACAAAATTTCGCAAAATCACTTTCAGGACGTCGCGTTTTGCGTGAGGATTAAGTCTCTCATATAATTCACACGTATTTGTTAAGGGACAATGAGGCCCCATCTCATGGATAATGATCCAGATGTTACTACCTGTCACCCGAATGAAGCACTCGAACACCCCGGATGGTGGTGCCACGCCATTCAGGAGATCAGGATAGGATAAAGGTTACAGAATACAGACAGACTTCTTAACATTTTCTATTTTAGATAAAAGCACAAGAATAGCCTGGATCTGTCAAAGAAGCCTTCGAAAATTTTAGTAAAAATGAATATTCGAGTATATCCATATCTGTTGCTGTTGCAGGACCAACATTATTAAACCTAACCGACGTGGATCCTGGCTGTCTGGTCCATTGGTATCACAAAGCATATCCCATTTATGGCTTCCCACGTAGGCATCGTTAGTCCTAGACTTTACGGTTCCCACATCTGTCCAAATTTAAGTATATAAACTCCTTTTCTCTGGTCTATTGCCAAATTCGCCGTTGAAACAGGCAAGGAAGAGTCATGCCTAGTGCAATAATGAGAAAATCCTTTAAGCAATGGGATGTGATTTATAGTGGCGGTGGTTCCGACCTCAACGACCAGCTGGCGGCGAATTTATCTGCCATGGTTTTTGGGTTTCTCGAGAACGGCGAGGGCTGTTCTTCCGCCACCCTTAATAGTAAAGATTGTGAATTTGATCAAGTACTAGAGGAAGAGCAAGAAAAGAATGCATGTCTTGAAAAGGACAAGAGCTTCTGGGAGAACCAACATCAACTTCTACAAGTAAGTGTCTTAAGCCAATAAATTGTGGAAGAGAATAACTTAGTCTCATTGGGAAATAGGTTCTTATTTTGTTATTCTGCGATCCTGGTGTTTCCAGGCTACATTATGCAGGACAACCTCCTTGGAATCAAGCATTCGAAATATCACCAAGGAAACGATCAAGGAATTACAAACCGCTGGAACACTTTGTGGGTGTGGTAGACCGATGGCCGCCGGTTGCCGGAATTGCTTGATGAGAGAAGTCTCCAGTCGCCTCTCCAGGGCGGGTTACAATAGTTCTATTTGCAAGACTAAATGGAGAAGTTCAGCAGAAATCCAATCAGGTAATACGCAACACATCCATTCAAACATTTCCTTTCAGTAGTCTCAATCATTTGCCATAGCGAATATTAATAAATGCAGAATATGTTCGATTGCATGCGAGAATTTATGAAGTTCCCATCTTCCTCATCAGATCACATCCACTAACAACATAATGAAACTTCTGTGTGTTGTGCCATGTGCAGGAGAGCATGTTTTTATAGATGTAATAGACAATAAAAACTCCAAAAAAGGGGAGGTCAGGGTGATAATAGAGTTACATTTCCAGGCAGAGTTCGAGATGGCTAAAGCCAGCGAAGATTACAGGAGATTGCTCCACAGGTTGCCGGAAGTGTTCATCGGAAAAGTCGAGAGATTAAATAGCGTTATTAAGATATTGTGCACGGCGGCGAAGATATGCATGAAAGAAAAGAAAATGCACTTGGGACCGTGGAGAAAGCAAAAGTACATGCAAGCAAAATGGCTGAGTTCATGCGAGAGGACGGCGCCGATGACGCCGTTGTCTATGGGAAAGTCCGGCCGATCACCAAAGCCGAGGGCGTCTATGTTGACGGTGGACTTGAGAGACATGTTGCCTGATACGCACTGTATTGCGGTTGCGGTGGTGTGATTGTCATAAATAACTATACTCCAATGATTAAGGGATATACTATAGGGATTCCGATTTTGATATTTGCTATGTATTCTCCATTAGTACGCAGTAATTCTCAGCTCAGATCTTCTTTCATAACGCAATCTCTTCACTTATTTTTGCTATCCTTCAGCCCTCAAGAAAGCATTGATTTAGAAACGAATGTCAGTGACTTTCTCGATCCAGTCTCATAGATCTCAAGACGAGTAGGTTTGCAACAATGGAAATTGTGAACTGAGTTGAAAGCATGATAGTTTGTGCAAATCATATATCGTCCAAAGCAAAAATGGCTTTTTAAGTAGTTTTAATTATAGAGGAAGGTCCATTAAATTTTGGGTTAATTGCATCATAGCCTTTGTTAGTGACGCTATTTCCTAAAACATTTTTCATTGTAACTCCAAAGCTGGTTAGCTTTGACCTTAGGATGGTATTGCCTTAACCTTAAAGTTAAAGGCGAGGTTTAAACAAGAAAGGCTTACATAGATACGTAGACACCCAGAGACGAGGAAGGACGTGGTAAGCGACGAAATACTTCAGAGAGTTGAAACTAAGCGTAGATCCGGAGATTCCCAAATAAGTCAACCTTTCAAACTACTGCTGAATCCATGAACAAGCAAGAGACAACTTGACGAACTGAAACATCTTAGTAACCAGAAGAAAAGAAAGCAAAAGCGGTTCCCATAATAGCGGCGACCGAAATGGGAGCAGCCTAAACCGTGAAGACAGAGTTATGGGAGAGCAATACAAGCGTCGTGCTGCTAGGTGAAGCGGTGGAGTGTTGCACCCTAGATGGCGAAAGTCCAGTAGCTGAAAGCATTACTAGCTTACGCTCTGACCCGAGTAGCACGGGGCACGTGGAATCCCGTGTGAATCAACAAGGACCACCTTACAAGGCCAACTACTCCTGGGCTTAAAATTTGATATTTAATAATTATGTCTTCTTTTATACGTAACAACAATAATTCTCTATAGAAGTCTCGCTAATATGCGGGTTCTAAGAAGATTTAGCAGTACACAATTTTATCTCTAACTAGCAGTGAGATTATTTCCAAGCTTCTTTTACATGCATTACCAACTATTAAAATTGTAGTCTTACCTAATTTACGCAATGAAATAATAGGATAAAAGTATAAAACACTTTTATAGTTTAAGAAAATTAAAAAATTCTCAATTTTTAAAATTCTAAAAAATAATTCTTTCTAGTTTTCTAAAAAAAATTCTTCCTTTAGTCTTCAGTTAAAAAATAATGATGAAATATATATATTACATGACATTATATTTGTACTAATCAAAATGCTACTTATACGGTGATTCAACTTAGTTCTTAGATTTAAACCAAACTAATTAAATTCGATCTAAATTAATATTTATATTATCTTAAATTATTAATTTTAGTTGACTTGATTCAAGTCTGAGAGCTGAGATAGAGTATTATATTAGTAATAATTGATTAGTCCACATTTGGTGCTCATATGACGCTTATTTTGATTGCTATTGTCTAATTGAAGTCTAAGAGAAAAAAAATTTCTAGAAAACTGAAAACTAGAAGGAATTTTTCGGAAAATTTTAAAGATTTAGGGAGCTTATCTAAAGTTTCTTAAATTACAAGGGATGTTTATGTCTTTTATCCTAAATAATAATATAAAGTTACCATTGCTAATTATTAAATCATAGAAGTACTTTTTAAATGGCAATGCCAAATGGAATCTCAAAAGATTCATCCATAAAACATAGTTTTGCCAACTCGTATTGACCCCTACTAAAGATACAATTTCTAATAGATTCTAAAGTCCAGTTTTGCTAGTGACCATATTCCTAAACTCTAAACTTGGACATGATGTAGTGAGAGGTCTTTTACAGTGTGATAATAGATTTTCTAAACTTTGATCATAATGTTGGTGCATTGATAATCCAAATATGTCATAATTAACATATATGTGCATAATATCAACCTCTTTTAAGGCACATTTATTGAGACAAAATAACTTATACATGACTCAATAAATTGAAAATCAGGAAAAAAAATAACAAACAAACATGTTAATATTTGGAGCCTTTTAATCCTATCTACTAAAGATCTATCCCAATTAAACCTCCAAATTCAGGTTGAAAAAAGATCAAATTGTAGTTGCTCTCTCCATAACTCGTAGGCATAAATTATTGGAAAATCGGGACGAAATCCAATTCTATGCAAAGTAGAATAAGAATAAAACTTTCTTGTTTGATTTTCAAAAAGTCAAGATTATTTTAAATTTTATAACATGATTAATGCATAAATATAATAAGCACAGATGTAAATTTTACCTTATTATAAAATTTGATCTTTTTTCTTATCATTTCTCTCAAACTGCTTATGAAATTCAACGTATATTACATCTTAGGTTCATCCTACCTAAACATATATCTCTGTTAGTTCATAATCACACAAAGAATATCAACATAAAAGTAATAAAGCAATGATGAGGACTTACACAATTTTTTGTATTGTATTGTGTTCTTCATCCTTAGGGTAACACAGGGTGTGTGAGGTGCTAGAGAAATATAAACGATCACCTTTAAACAAAACCCTTGACATAGTGGCAAGTAGGGTTTCGTGTTCTATGGTCCTTTTTCAATTCTTCCAAAATTGCTTTAAGTCATTCCAATTCTTCTCTAAGTTTACTTACCTAAAATGATAGTACTTCTCAAGTTAAATGTCAAATCCCTAAAAATGCAAGCAATATGCTAGAAAAATAGTTTTAAAAGTAATATATATCTAGCATATACATGACATGAAATTTAAGTTTAGTATATGAGCTTTTGATGAGTGATGTGATTTATGTGAGACAAATAAAATGAAACACACAAAAACAATACTAAAGAAAGCGTACAGGCAAATGTACCTATCTCTTTTATAGTATATTTCAGGCACATTGAGTATTAATCTTGTAGAGACTGTGACTACTTGTAGTAACTCTCTTCTTATTATCTAATATAATAAAGAAAATGATAGATTTGAAAAGAAATAAACAAATAATTCTAAAGTATCAAATTAAAGCAAAGATTAAGATTAAAACAATTGATAAATAAACTAGATCTAGCTAAGAAATTCCCTAGAACTTCCTATACTTTACTTTATTTTAATGATTAATATTAGTCTCTTGAATTGACAAGAATTTCTATGTTACAAGTATATTCTCTCTCAAATAATACAACTTCTATTCCTAAGAAGAATTGAACAAAATCTCTTTTTAACGAAAATAACCTAAGAAATCATTAATTTGATTTATAAACTCTCGTGATAAGTTTCACCCTAACCCAAAAAGATCATATAGTTGTCTCTCAATCAATCCATTTAACCCTCACCATTTATGTCATGGTCTAACCATATGCATCATCTCTTGATCTCAATGTGTGATTTTGATTATTGAATCTTTAACACTCGTTATTTAATTCAAATTAATATAAAAACATGAAAAAAAATCTCAAGAAGACTAGAAATTTCATTAAATCAAAGAAATATTTCAAAACATCAAATCCTAAGATTTATCTTACCTAGATCTATATCCTAATTAGTTCATGATAAAATAAGGGAAAACCACATAAAAAACAAGGAATATCAAAAGACAAAGAAGACATCCTATGGTTCTTGAATCTTTAGGTTCTTGTTAAATCATGATGGCTTTCTTATTATTCTCCTAAGATTTTCTTTCCTTTTGATCTTTAGCTACTTAATTAGGCTCCTAGTGAACCTTTTTCACTTTAAAAATTGATCTGCTAAAAGGCCCCATTATTTTTCAGTTGTCTATCATTTAATAATGTGAAACCTTAATTTTTTATCCAAAACAGCCTTAGCATAGGATTGTGTTAGGCTTTGTATTGCTTTTCCTTTCATTATGGAACTTTTACATAAAAAACATTATCAACATGGGTATGGACATAGGTCTATGTAACCGATGTATTGGTAAATATAGTCTAAATATGGAGACTTGTCATATGCATTTGGAGAAATAGAATACCCCAACCTTGAACATTGCTTGGACAAAAGGTCATGCTGGTGCCATGTTCCCTAAGTGAAAATCTCCTTGAGAAATAAAATAGGGCTTATTGGAATATGGTCAATAACATGTTACCTTTGTTGTTGTGTTTTGATTCTCTTCTTTAAATCTAAAAAAGTTGCTCTAAATTAACTCAGATCTTCTCTAAATTCATTCCTTTTCCATTTGAGAGGTTTAAACAAGACTTAAAATAAAATATAAATTATTAAATCCTATCAAATAACTAAAATACAAGTATAATGCTCTCAAAATCATGCAAAAAGTAAAGTATATTTAGCACATATTAATGGGTTGTTAGTTTGTGTATTCTACTACTAAAGTTTTCCCTTTCACAAAATATTTACTTATAACCTAATGTAAGTGCACCAATCATCGATAAGTAATATAGTAATAATAGAGTGTCACTCCTAGGAAGAATCTAACATTTTAGATCACTCTCTTACTACTAACTAGTCAAAGAATTAAAATATGATGAATGATTGATGGAGTTAAATAATGAACAAACTAAAGTACAAAAAACTAAATTAATAAGAACAATTTAAAGAAAATAGTCGATTAGAGAGTTCATGATTAAGTAGTGTTTAGGTAAGGATTAACCCTATAATCATCTTTATAATCTTGATTTCATAAAATTATAAGGTATTTATGGTTTAGATTAGAAGAAATTCCTAGTTTATGAAATTTCTCTCTCAAGGTAGAATCATATATTCTTGAGTTAATTAATTGATATCTCTATCCAATTAAAACCACTAAGAATCCATTAGTTCCTATGAATTTTTATGAAAGTTTTAACACTAACATTATAGGATTTATGTAAGCCTATCATTAGTAACCCATACAACTCTTAATATCTAATTTGTGGTCTACTAACGTACAGATTCCCTTGAATTGTCTATTTATGAACTAATATTAGAACTGATTGCTAACATAATTAAATCAAAATTAAGAATATTTAAAGACATTTCACAAAAATAAATTCCTTTTTACAAATAATATCGAATCAATCATTAATAAAGAAAATGGTAAGATTCACCTATCCAAACATATAGACAAACTAGACAGAGATCAATTTTTCTCCAACAAACAAAGAGAAAAAATAAAGGCATCAAAATAAAAATAATTCGAGATGAAATTTTCTTGTTCTCTGTTGAGCTGATCATTGATCATTTTCTCTTTCGAAACTAACTTAAAAATTCTTCTACTAAGGGTTCTTATACCTTATAATAGCTAACTATAAGTTTAAAATAAAAAATGGACAAGGATGCTTCAAATAGGGTTTCTAATTTTATATACATTTTTTCCCTAGCTATGACATGGCTTAAGACATGGTCATGTCTTTGTTCATATATCTTCTTGTATCTTTTTGGATTTAGAAACAAGCTTTAACACGTGCATATTACTTTTACGTTCAATGTTCTTGGAAAATATTTATCAATCCTAGTGATAGACATTAGGTTACAACAAATACTATTGTGATATATATGCAACACTGTAGATTATATACTAGTTTATAAGTGTGTAAATGCTCCAGATATCATTGGCTATGATGATGTTGATCTTATTGGTTATTTCACTAACAAAACGTCTACCATAGGTTATATATTTATATTAGTAGGAGGAGTTGTGTCTAGGAAAAGCTCTAAATAATATTTTGTTCAACCATGAAAATTGAGATTCTAGTTTATTTTAAGGTTATAGTTCCTTACAAGTGGTTAAAGAATGATAATTGCTAAATATACTATATTTTTAACATTATTTTTAGAACATTATGCTTATCTCATAGGCATTTTATAGGATTTGTAACTTAAACTAATTTATATTTTGTTTCAAACCTTATTTCAACCACTGAAAAGATAAATGATGACTTTAGAGAAGATTTGTTTCCATTTGGAGCAAACTTAGTATATTTAAAGACTTGTCTTCCTAAAATGAGCCCATACGTCTGACATGGATCTATGTTGGACTTATCTCAGGTAAGACTCTTTAAATTCTCTAAGGTTTCATAAGAATAAAAGGAGCTTGGGTAATTAGAAGAGAGAGAGAGAGTGCAATCCTAAAGAGTTGGACTAGACAATCTTAGGACAAGAATAGAACAAATTTGGAGAGCAAGAGGGGGTTCCATCAAGATTTAACTAAAGAACTTCAAGAGTTCAAGAATTTATGAGAATGACATGTTATCTTGTTTTCTTTCTTGATTATTAATGATTCTCTTTTATTTTATAGCAAATTGATTTGTAATATATCTAAATGAGATAAACCCTAAAATTATTGTTTTAGATTCAATTTTTGATTTAATTGAAGAACTAAATTTTATTGCTAATTGTTTATGATTAATTGTTATATTGAACTAAAATATGTTAGCTTTCGAATTTCGATTGAATTTCACATTTCATATATAGAAGAAATCATATCTATGAATAAATCATGGCATGAATAATAAGAACTACATAAAATATTAGAAATAGGATCACATAAATCTCTTATGATAGAGTCAAATATATTAAGGAAATTCACAAATCAAGTTGATGCATTCTTAGGATTTTAATTATAAAGAGATTTCAATCAATAAAATAAAGGATATAGGTTGTGTGTCTTAGGAAATAATATGGCTGTAACTTCAAAATTTCTTTTAGCCCAAGAAACTAAGGCTAATAATTGAATTAAGATAAATATAAGTATAATTCTACATATGATCTTATTTATCTATTGTTGCTTCATTTTTATATTGTTTTGATTTAGTAATTTAGATTAGTTCAACTAATCATGCCTTTTTATTCAATCATATGTTATATTATATTAGATAATTAGTAATGGTACTTGTATTCCTTATGGGATAGGCATTTGTATTCACTAAGTTATACTATAAGAACGATAGGTGCACTTGTATAGTGATCTTTAGCATAGTTTTGATAGAATACACATACATCACATCAAATTTTTAGAGCCATTTTTGGGGAATAGGATATTAGGAACATTTTATTTTTATTAACCTAAGAAATTTTCTTTTATTCTTTTGTTTCTCTATTATTTATTTTAGAACTTTCTTTTCTTTGATCTTTTGTTTGTTAGCTGGATTTATGATTTAGTTACTTTGGTTTATTACTATAAGTAGTTTTGAAGTACCACTTGAACCGGATCCAAAATTTGAAAGGACTTTACTTTGAAATTTAAGGGAGAGAAACCTAGAAATTTGAAGTTACAACTACCAGACATATAGGCAAGACAGTTAAGATAATATATTATAAGGGATGATGCTAGACTAGCACTAATGAGGACAAGGTATAGTATTATTAAGCCAAGATTAGATGCCAATAAATTTGATATCAAGCCTAACATGATTCAGATGGTTCAACAACTTGTGCAGCTTGATGCGTTTCCTAATAAGGATCTAAATGCACACATTGCCAATTTTTTTAAGATATGTAATACATTTAAGATAAATGAAGCTTTAGAGGATATGATTTAATTAAGGTTGTTTTCTTTTACAATAAGGGATAAAGGAAAATCATGGTTGAAGTCTTTACCTCTTGGATCTATTACCATTTAGAGTAAGCATAATAAGCTACTTTTAGATAGGTACTTCACTTTAACATGAAAAACAAAATTCAAAAATGACATCTTCTCCTTTAAAAGTTTAGAGGGCGAGACATTGTATGAGACATGAAAGGGATGGAAGGAGTTGGTGAGAAAGTTCTCACACCATTAACTTAATTTGGGACTATACACGTAAACATTCATAGTGTATTGAGTTATCCAACTAAGTAGTTGATTGATGCATCTTTAGGTGGCACTTTAAACTTTAAAGAACCTGAGGAAGTATAAGAACTCATTGAAAATATTTCAATCATAATAACTAATAGGAGAATCTAAGGCTAAAGAAAAAAATTAGGTGACACTAATAATGTTGATATGGTGATAACTTGAGAGGTGAAATTGGAAGATATGAGTAAGAAGATTGATATTATATGTTTAGAACTCAATTAGCATGAGTGATGCATTGTGATATTTGTAGTGGTGGACATTCAAATCATAAACATCATATGCCAGATTTTAGTAATAACAGCAACAACAAATTCAAGTCTTAAGGAGCTTATGATAAAATTATTACAACTCTTAAGTATTGCTTCTAAATTATTTAAGCATCTCTCAAAATCAACAATCCTCTATCTATAATATGGAAATTTAGGTTGGAAATCTTGCTAAGTTTGTCTTTGAAAGGAAGCTAAGTACATTGCCTAGCAACATCAAGCCAGACCTTAAGGAGAAAGCGAAAGCAATAAATTTAAGAAAAGAAAAGGAGTTAAAAGTTAAAGAGAAAGAGAAAGAAAAGAATGAGAAAGTTGTTGTATAAGAAAAAGAAAAATGAGGAGAATGAGAAAGAGGATGAGCTCAAAAAAGGAAGTGGTCAAAGAGTACCAACCAAGAATTCCATATCCAAGCAAGCTAGAGATAAATAGAAAAGAAGATAAATTTGGTAAGTTTTTAGATATTTTTAAATAATTACATATTAACATACCTTTTCTTGAAGCTTTTTGTAAATGCCAAAGTATGTCAAGTACTTAAAGGATATACTCTATACTTTGAAGAGGCACCAATAATTATTGATAGTGACTTTAAATTAAGAGTGCCCCACCAACTTGCAGAACAAGCTACCCCAGAATATCAAAGATCTAAGTATTTTTACTATTCCATATAATACTGATAGTTTGTCAATTGATAGGGCATCGAAAGTTTTAGGAGCCAATATTAATTTGATGTCATACGATATGTTTAAGAGATTAGGATTACGTGAACTTAAACTAACTAGGATAAGTATTCAATTATCAAATAGGTCAATTAAATATATTAGTGACATTATATAAGATACTTTGGTTAAGGATGAAAAATTCATCTTTCTTGTTAATTTGTAGTTTTGGTTATAGAGGATGATGTAGAGCTTCCCTTGATCTTAGAATAACCTTTCTTAGCTATTGCTAAAGTTATGATAGATGTGCATAATGGAAAATTAATCATAAGGATAGGGAACAAGAAATTAGCATTTAAGATTTATGATTCCATACAATATCCCTTTGACAAAGAAGGCACATATTTCTCTATAAATGTGATTGATATTGAATTCAATCATGTTATGTAGGAAATAATCACATAAAATCTGCTAGATACTTGTATCATGCAATAAGAAGAAGGGGAGATGGATAGCCCTATTCTAATAGAGCATATGGCTTATTTGGAAGCTAAAAAACCTATGATTAGGAGGAGAAACTACGAGGTTATTGAGAGACTGAAGAAAAAAGAATTATGCCTTAATTTGAGAAGTTATCAAAGTGAAGTACTTAAGAAGGACTCCAGGTAAAAGACTTATAAAAAAAAGACACTAGTTGTGAGACAACCTAATTATTTAGTTGTTTTTTATTTAAGTTTAGTAGATTTAGGAATCTTTGACATTAATTTTAGTATGCTTTTACATAATTTGATTTTTATGTATGTTTTAAGTTTAAAGTAGTTTAACTCGCATATTTAAATGTGTTTTGATGTTCTTTCATTCTTGGATTGTAATACACAATGTTAGTTCGTACTTTTTAGACTATAACTATATAGCCTTTTATTATTAGGGGAGTATTAGTTATCATAATTTATCTCTTTCCTTTTATTTTCTTTTTTATTGTTCTTGTATGTCATGTACATTAGGAAAAATATAGAAATCAAGTATGAAGGAGGGAATTAATAACCTATGCTTATCAATTTTGTTATAATTAGCTTAAATGAGAACAATTATTAGGAAATTGTTAATTTTGACATAATATTGATAGAGAAAATTCATTATAAGTTTGTTCATTATTGTGATTTGATTTGTTAGGCAAATAGTCATGATTATTGATGATTAAGTTAATTTTAATTTGTTTTATTAATTTTAAAAATAATTAATTAATTTGCACAATGAGTCTTTTTTTCTTAATTTTGATATACAATTGAGTTAGAAGTTAACTCGTTTTAACCATCTTTAACATTCAACTGAAAAAGAAAAAAGAAAAATAATTGAATAAGTGAGCATTAAATAAATTCACTCTACTATCTTTAAACCAATTATAAAAGTTGAAGCTAAAGAGTGGTAATGGAAGCCATTTGAAATGGTAACCTAATTGAGTAATTGAGAGTACTCATGATAAGGTGCTTACTTTTACAGTAAAAGGTTATATGATTTTTCAAACAAGGCTCAAAATGCTCTTATGTTTAATGTAAATTCAATGTTCTTCTTTTCTTTTGATAAGGGTTATGAAAATGGTTAAAAGTTTAACCAACTTTCTCACATGTGTTTACTTTATGCATCAAGTTGAATTTTATAGGTTGAATTAAAATTGCAAGGATTTTAGAGTTGAAAAGAATTAATTTATGACTTGATACAAGTGGCTAAATGCCTAGCAAATTGATGAACTTTACAATTAAATGATTAATGAAGAGTCATGATTGATTTTATTGATTTGTTACATTCATTCCTAGATTTGCCGCCTATTTAAGTTAAGAGTGATAAAATGGATTTACTTGAAGATAATCAAATGCTTAAGTGTTGGAGAATTTGATAAGTGCTGATTAATGTATTTTTGCTATGATTTTTAAGATAATATTGCTTATTTTTGGATGATTTTATATGATTTGGTACTCAATATGGTTTATATTTTGTTTACATACCTTGTTTTATCTTCTTAATAAATAAAGAATGAATTCGAGCAAGTTTGAACCAATTTGAAAAGCTTTGGTATGAATTTGAGATAACCGCAAGTTAAACATGGACCTATGTTTAGAAAATGGATTAAATATGGGCTTGTTTTCTACCCAATGTAGGCTACTGAGCCATTTTGTTTCTTCGAGAAGTTGTAATATAAACATCACAAATTGAAATGAACATGTGGCTATGGACTTCAAATTTATGTTCATGAGATGAACTCTCAAATGGGTGATTCAAGGTCTACTAAGCCAAATCATAAGGACTCATGTTTGTGGCATATATTAATGGTAAGTTTAACATAAATTAGAGTTTTTTGCAGTTGTGAAGAACATAGGCCCAACATAAATCAGTGTTAGACCCATATTGGGTAAGACAGTTTGAATTTTTGGGGTTTTGTGAGAATAAAAGGAGAAGGAGCAGTCATAAGCAGCCAGACTAGAGCGTCCTATGACAAGAATGAAGCAACTTTAGAGAGCAAGAGGGGATTCCACAAGATTTAACCTAAGAGCTTCAAGATTTCTTTGTGAGATCATCTTTTGTGAAGTAACTGGTCCTAATTTGTTTTTCATTTTATTTTACTCTTAGTTTCAATAGGAATATTATTAGTATCTTGCCTAATGTTTAGGGTTTGTTTATTTCTATTTTTCTTTCATCTTTTGGCTGCGAAGAAAAACAATTCCTAAAACATATTGTAATGTTTTTGTTTTAAAAAATTAAAAAAAAACTACAACAGAATTATTGATTATTGAAATATTGTTTCTGAGTAAACATAATATGAATGTTCTAAAAAAATTCATAGAACTGCTTAGATTAGATAAGGACAATTTGATAATGATAGTAATTATGATAATATGGAACTCTTATTATGTAAAATTGATATTTTATTTTTTAATTATACTAAATATTTATATTTTCAGTAATTATAAAAATTAATTAATTTAAATATAAAATTTAATACGTTAAGAAATAACTTAATTCGAATTTTCTAAAATTTTCACAAAGAATTTTTTGTCTTTGAAATTAATACCTTTGATTTCTTTTTAATATTAAAGAGTAGGTAATTCTATTCAAGTATAAGGGCAAATAAGACACCTACTTAGAACCTACTTTTATGAAAAATAAAATAAGACTCATTGTCCCTCTTGTTATAAAACTGTAACAAAAATTTTGTGTTATAAAACCGAAACTAAATTTTAGAGTATTTGGGAGAGAGAAATTATTCTTATGAATTCATTCATTCATCTCTTACATCAAACCTTCTATTTATAGTAC
>JANKOE010000002.1:57751540-57762188 GCA_026284465.1 Erythroxylum citrifolium | reverse complement strand
CCATAACTTATCAAAGCTCCTAAACACATTCCAGAACGTCCTCTGCTCCACAAATCCTGTCTTTTTTATTCTCTTACCCTTTTCATCCGTAGCAAAATAATTACTCGTAAAATCAATAGGCCACTTTAGCTTCTTTAAACACCTCCCTACTCCAGAAAAACTAATCGAGATCGTCTTAATTCCTCCAAGCAGAATGCGGCTTAGTCCCATTCAAACTACTCTCAACTTCAGTCTTAATAGTTTGGTATATGGGCATGACAATACACTTCAAATACGCACATTCTCCACAAATCGAAGGAACAAATGGGCTGCCAGTATTGGGGTCAGGTGTCTGATCAATAAAATCGTTAAGCTCCATTGCCATGTGATGATATATATAGCATAAGCACTCAGGCATAAACCGAAGATTCCCAGACTCACCCCAAATAAGAAGATATAAAGCAACGTAGAGAAGCTCACGTCTAAGGTCAGGAAGGCTGTTGTTGTTATTATTTTTGCTCTGCTTCCGAATGATAACCTGGGGTTTTCGGCCAAGGAAAGAGCACCATGAGGTGTAGTTTTCGAGCAGCTTCTTGCGAAAACGCCGAAGCACAGCGGCGTCAAGGGTGTCGGGTATTGACGGAGGTGGGTCAAGCCGCATTTGAGAGTTGGCCAAGTGAAGAACAATATGCTCCCTTTGGTTCCTCACGTTGTCTCTTTGAAACCCGAATAGCAAACCCAACCAATCCATCAAGTCATAGTCTCGGTTCCAGTCCACAAACGGCGGCTTCGGTAGGTTGCCAACGGCGCGTAGGGCGGCCGAGACCGCACGCACCTCCGGGTACCGGAGTGAAGGGTGGTCGGTGTAGAGGTCGTGAATGGGGATGATGTTGTAAACGTCCTGTAACGGTGGCGGAGGCGGCGCGTGGGTGGCGTTGCGGTCGCCTGTGTACGCAGCTCGCTGTCTCAAACTCATCTGGGCAACTCTGTAACGGAACCAAGGGACAGTTTAAGTTTAGTCTTGAAAGGCTTCTGGCTTTGTGTTTGGCTTCATTTTCACTACCGAGACAGTGAAAAAAGAGAAGAGGAGAAAAATGAAGGAGCGTGGCTATGGAGTTTGGAATGGGTTTTAAGACAAAGACTTGATAAAGTAGTATTTGGATAATACACGAAAAGTTAAAAGTGAAGTGAAACTCAGTATCTATCTACTGCACTTTCTTGTCTTATTAGCGAATAGAAAAGCCCCTAAATTTTAGTTCAATAACTTTTTAGTCCTAAAAGTAGAAAAATCTTTCAATGTGATCCTTCTGTTTATTCTGAAATAGGTAGTTAACTTCTTTAACGGCCGTGTAGTGAAGTGTAACATGATGTTATCAGTTCCGTCTGCTTTACTGTTCTTTTCTCAAGTAGAAACGATGGCTGTATTGGAAGCCACGCGCTAGATAGGGAGTGAAAAAATCAAGGATGTGACAAGTTGGGGCCCGCTTTTCATGAGTATCTTCAAAGAATTTAGCTTTTTGAGTCATCTAGGTACTGCCTGTCAGTCGATATAATTCAAAAGTGTGTTTGTATTAGTTCTTTGTTATTTGTAAGTGTAACTGAATTGGCTTGATCATGGAGTTCAGATCTTCTGTCTAGTCTAGTATTACTCTATTTTATTATATTTTATAGAATTTTAGATATTTATTTTGCAGAATTTTATGCAGGACTTACATAAATAAATAGCTGAGATTTATTAAATACAATAAAATATCATAACATTAGACAAAAAATCTAAACTCAAGATTGCGAGCCTCTTTCTCTTATCTTATCTGATAATCCTGATAATGAAGTCAGCAGTGAGTGAAACGGATAGAACAAGCAGTTAGAAGGTCTCAGAATCCTCTACCCTCCCTTCTTGTAATTACGCTACATACATTTATTACCATTAACTGAAATCCTACTTTTAAGTCGACGCGCGCACGGTGGATTCACAATTCTACGTCTGCCCCTGCTACTTTATTCATGTAAGAGAATCTACTGTTGGATATTTTATGAGTAATAAAAAAGAGTAAATGGTCCCTAAAAAAAAAAGAGAGTAAATGGGGGTCACGTGATGATGAATAATTGCAGTCCCATCTACGCACATTCCCAGATTGCCACGGTAACACCCACGTTTGCGCTCTGCCAATCAAACAACTCCAAGCATTGCATACCCATGCCATAAAAGGTCTAAATACCAGGGTTGGTAGGAAAGGACATGCGTTCTTTACCTTTCTTTAAGTCTGTATATGATCAACTCAACTACTGTGCTTCTCATTTCTTGAATACGATTTTTGAATTCCTGAAGCATGTCTGGAGGTGAGTTGGCGCCAGAAATTCTTCCTTTTTGTTGCTTCACACGTTCCTTCTTATTTCCGGGATAAAGGAGAATTATAAATCCTTACACAAAGTGAAAAGATTACCTAAGATAAACAGGAGTTTGCTAACAAAATCAAAATAAAGTCTTAATGACTCGAGAGTTGTTTTAGAAGAATATCTCGATAGGTTGACTTATCATTCGATTAAGATTGGATAGTTTCGGAATATTAAGAATCAACACATGTTAAATATAAATTTGACGTAGACGTGAATCGACAGCTTCTTTGGATCGAACTACACCTCTCTAAACCATCCTCGATACTCCCGGTATGGTCAATGTAATCTAGGCTTAGATGTTTTTTTTTTAATTCAATTGTGTTATAATTAATTTATATTATGTTGTCTAAAAAATATTTGTTTTGAAGTGAAAAAAGGAAAAAAAGAAAACAAGTAGCACAGTTGATAGAATTCCAAAAAGGAGCAATAAATAATTTATTGAGAAATATATGTTGGACAATATTGATCTTCGTAATATTATTAATAATTTTGCATCTAGAAATGCACGGAGAAATTATTTTTTATAAATTATGATCCTCTGTGTATTTGTTAGTATTATGATTATTTAATATTTAGTTGGTTATGTAAACTTATAAATTGAGTTATTTATGTTTCATACAAATATGTAAACTTAAGTATATTATTAATTTATTGGGCCTTTTTTTTAATTTCGCCCAGAGTCTATAAAACTATAGGAACGGCCCTGATAATATACCAACATTTATGTAGAGAACAGCTAGAGGATGAAAATTAGGTGGGTGAAGGGCGTGATATTAAATATGTTGTACTAAAATGTTATTATACTAAAATTTGTTAAATGTTCTTATGTAAGCATAGATGAGTGAGTAGTACATTGTGTCTGTCCAACATCACCTTAATGGTTTCTTAGGATAGATTACGTAAAATGTTCGTGAATTTTCATGGTAGGAGGTTTGCAATCTCATTTGACTCCAAATCATCTGGTCTCTTCTTTTGCTTGGTTTATAGGATTCTTTATTTCAAAGATTCTCCAGTAGCTAATGAAAGGAATGCCCATTGTCTTCTTGCAAAGATGATATTGTTCCAATTGAATATTAAAGGCTAAAGATACAAATAATAAGAAAACTTTCATTTAATATAAAGAATTTTGTTAAATAACTATGTGATTGAACCAACTGATTGGTTGTAAGATATAAATCAACAATTATAGCATCACATATTCTTTGTTAAAAGAAAATATGCAAATAAAATTACGATCATATCATAATTAAGAGAACTCATATTATATTGATATAATATTCTTAAATTATTTTTATTTAATAGATAGTTATTAGATATAACATGAATTACATAGAAATAGTTAAGTGATCAGTATAAGATTCATCACCCTAAAGTAATTTAGTTGTTCTTAATTAATATTAATTTCAAAAATTCTTAGCCAAGGTAAAATAACGCTTTGAAAATATTTTTCAAATATTACTAATTAAATCAATTACTAATGGTGGAGAACTAACATGATTGGACTCAAATAAAGTACACATTATTTTCATGTTCTTTGTTTAATCAAAATATTATATAATGAAAGAATTAGATTATAAGAAAAAAATCATACGCGGAAAGGTTAATTAAACCACTTTGATACTTCTAAATATTTAGGTGATCATATCAAATTACTAAGTATCAACCTTGATCTATAGACATAAGTTATTTAATTAGAGAATTAAAGATAAATCAAAGAAGTTTAATCTATCTAATCATAAATATGATTTAGGGTTATAATTTATATCCATTGTTAACGTATTTAGGAACCTAATGGGTCACAAATAAAAAAGGGATTAAAGAGATAAAATATCTTTTAATCATATCGAACTTAATTGTAAAGTTTGAGAAACTTGAGGATGAAATATGAGATATCTAATAACTAAGGACCACTATAGATATTGAATCTCATTTAGGTCTAATTGGTATTTAAATAAAATTAATTATACGTCGAATTAAATTTTAGATGAAATTAAAATTTTATTTCAATTAAATTACTAAAAGGTCTAAAACTTATTATAAATAGGCTTAGGCTTCCAAGGAGCTAGACTTCTTGCCTAAACTTCTCTATAATAGTTATAGAATTCTCTCAACACGTTTTGTAGATACCATTAAAGGTCATACACATATGCGTATACACTAGTTAAAATGAACCAATTTAAGAAATGGTTAAGGTGAAATGATAAGAAATAGATCAAACTTCAAAACAAGGCATAGATTATGATTCATTGTTTATTATATTATGTGTATTAATCATGTTGTAGATTTTAAAGTGATCATAAGTTCCAAAAATTGTAGAAAAACTTTCATATTTATTCTGCTATGCACAGGATTAGATCTCATCTTGATTTTCCAATAATAATAATATAATATCTTCTTTTCAATCTCATCTACTTATAAAAAAAATAAAACAATCTCCTGATAGTCATTTTAAACCTTGAAAATTATGAAGAGAAGTTAAAAAGAAAAATTAAACAAGGAACGAGGGATAACTAATTAATATCAATTCAATAGGTACTTATAATTACTAATTTTCATTGTTTGCATCAAACTAAAAAAATTATGATAAATGAAACATATTAACCATAACTAATAGATAAAAATTGCCAACAATTTAATAACTCAGGCAACACTCTTCCCCTCTCTCATTCTTTACATATTATAATTGAGTTTGAACTTCCATATTACAATAAGAGATGAAACATAAAGAGAAAGACTGCCTATGGTGATATACTCTTGCTATTATAATAAAGAAATTTAATTAAGGATTAATGATAAATATATGATTGAAATTTGTATGAGAGAGTATAGAAGCTAAAGAAAGTAAATTGTTATTGCAGCTAGTCCTAGAAATTTGGAATAAATCTCATAATTTATAAACGTTAGTCCCTAATGGTACTTAAGAGAGGGGGTGAATTAGGAGTTATAAATTAAAAATTATTTTCTAATTAATAGATGCAATTTGATAATAAAAAATACAAACAATAGTACAATCAAGCATTAATTTAAAGAGTGTAAAGAAGAGAAAAACACAAATTGATTTATAATGGTTCGACAAACAACCTTGCCTATGTCTATCGTCTAAGACACTTCTTGGAATTTTCACTAGGTCTCTATTTACTCCTTAATGAAACCCAAGAGGGAGTGAACTGGTATTTTAAAAAAAATAACAAAATTTTCTAATTGACATATTCAATTAACAACAGTTAACGTGATAAGGATGAAGAAATTTTTTTAACATAAATCAATCAAATAACTGAATAATAACTTAAAGATGATAAGGGAGAGAAAATGCAATTTGATTTATAATGTCTCAGCAACAACCGTTGCATATATGTACTCATAAGACTCTTGTTAGAATTCAATTATAATTATTCTTTAAAAGTAAAGAATAACCTTCGTTTAATCTTTCTCAATAAAGAAAAACCTTTTTACATTCTTCTTCAAACATGAAGAGGAGCTTCAATGTCACTTAAAACCCCTAAGTACAATAATATAATGCCCCGTCCAGATATTATAATTTAAATACCTCACTTTATCACTTAGTAATTCTAAAGAGACTTACTTTCACTTAGTAATTCTAAAGAGACTTAGAGCCTGTTTGGTTCAGCTTTTGGAGGCTGAAAAGCACTTTTGCCCACCACAAAAGCTATTTTCAAGAAAAAATAAGTGTTTGGCTGTAAATTTCAAAAGCACTTTTTGAATAGAAATAGCTTTTTTAAAAGCTAAAATACAACTTTTTCAAAAGCTCAAATTTGGAGATTTTCAGAAAAGCCCTTACTTACACAAATATAAGGCAATGATATTCAAATGATTGAATAACATTTAAAGATGTGTGGGAAAAGACACTTAAATATTTTTTAATGTAATAACCAATGAGAAAATATGTATTTATAGAATTTTGGGATCGCTACTAACTACTGAAGCCAAAAACTAGTCATTATAATGACTAGTTGTAGATACTAGTGGACTAGTATAGCAATTTAATTGATCATTATTTATGAAATGTACAAATTCACTAGACATTAAGACATTGGCTGACTATTAGACATATTGGTCATGGAACATTGGTCGACCAATATATCAACTAATATTACAAAAAAATTCTCAATACATCAAATCTAACAACTTTAACATATTTTTAAGAATTAGATGATAATATATTCACAATAACATAAACTATTACACCATTATAATGAGTTTCGTTTTAGACAATTTCTAACTAAAATGCAATGTACAAAAAAGTGTTAAGGAGATCATCATCTCCTGACAAAGATAAAAAAATCAGCTAGTTATCAATGACTAATCTATCTAAGTCCACCAATCCTTCCAAAGTTATGATTTTAGCAACCTCAAATACTCAAAATCAATTTGTTTAATGCAATTATGTTTTAAACGCTTTCCAAAATATTCTTTAAAGAGTATTTAAAGATAAAATAATGTTTCTCTTAAAAACAGAAGTTTTAAGACCTCTTAATGAATGAAAAAGACTCGTGCAATAAAATAATATAAAATGTTTATGCATAGGAAGCTATTTAGAACAACAAATTGACCAAACTAGATTATAATTAACATTACAAATTAAAGAATGACCGTGATCTTCCTTGTTCTTCTTTTATTTTTAACTTGGTCTTCACTTTGTTAGTTGAAAACTCTGTCTTATTTTATCAACTTTTTGAACCATCTATTTGAATTTATAACTATATCATATTTTCATATTCCTTCTTATCAAAATAATAAATCTATTAGTAGTAGTTATGCTTTGTTACATTGAATGGAACCTCCCTTAGTTCAACAATCTCATGATAACATAATATTGGTGATATTAGAGAGTAATAATAAAATTAAGTATACAAGCACATGTCTGTATCAATTTAATGATTAGATCCCTTTTAATTAATATATAAAATATAATTCAATGTCAATAACGAAAGAGATATTCAAATAATTACACACGCGGGCGCATATATGTTTAAAAAATTGAGTCAAGCATAAAGATATTGTAATACAAAAGTTATTATATATATATTCATCATTGCACTTAATTTTGAATTCACTAATCTGTCTCCCCCTCTTTGGTATCATAAAAAAAGAAATCATTTATAAAAAATTGAAAAAAATATAAAGTATAAACTAAATATACTTTATATTTTTAATCATTTAAAATTCCCAAATTGTATTAGTTTGGAAATTAAGATTTAGAGTGTTCGTGCCAGCAACCAAGTCAAGATAACATCATTGTCCGAAGTTCGTGGCATCTCGCCCAATGTAGAGTTTAACGATGTAATGTTCAATTTTTCTATGTATTTCTCTTCCGAGTGCATTTTGCCTGTATATCAGACTTCAATATATTTTCCTTTTACATTTATAACAACAAAATTGGCGAAACAAAGAGAGAAGGACAACAATTACAGTTCTGATGGCCGCCTACAATATTTAGTTTCTATTTCTCATTTTCCTTTTGGAGTAAAATAGTCATCTGAACCACGCTTAAATAGCATCTGTTTTCGGATTAGTGAAGCGTACACAGGAAAATTAAGGAGTTCTACCTCATGAATTAATCTATATGATTAATATTAAAAAAAGACATTTCAATATACTCGTTATATCACATTCGTTAAATTGACAACTTTTTTATTTTCTAATAGTCAAAATTCAAGTTAAATATTATAAAACTTTTTTATATTTTGGTGATTTTGGAAAACTCAGGTTATAAACACTTTTTTAGTTTATACTCGTGCACTCAATTAGTCTTTGGTATCATCAATACAATACATTATACATGTTGTATATATATGCAGAAACATAATCCGTATAAATAAGGATTTCCTAAAGTAAATGGAATTCTATAATCCGAAGATAAAGGGGAATATTTATAAATCCTTACACAAAGTGAAAAGATTACCTAAGATAAATAGGATTTATAAAATCCTAATAGGAACAGTAAACTAAAGGATTTCTTAATATAAATGGGAGTTGCAAGTCTTAGATATTGTACGCTTTCGTGATACAAAAGGATATTCTAAGTTATAATACGACACTAAATTGAAGGACTCATAAATGCACAAAATTAAGTTTAAACTTAGTCCTGCAGACTCTGGGTTTCAATCCCACGCCCACTTATGATGTGCAGAAGATCTTAAATCTTCTCCCTTAACCTCTCGGGCAAACCTACCTGACATGTTTACTGTATTTAGTATGCAACAACAATAGGCAACCAATATGGACATCTTTTCCATTCCATGACTCTAATTCTCCGGCTTGTCCATCGCCTACAAGCCTTCAGACTCTGAATAGTTCTGAACAAGTTAGCTTATTTATTTTTGAACTTCAAATCTAAAGCATTTAAGTTCCTCTGGAAGTAATAAAAGTAAATGGAACGAAGTTGAGAGTGAAATGAGATGAAAGATATAACATACCAAAGATATAAGCATGGAATGAAAATTACGTGAGTGAAAGGCATGATATTCAATATATTGTACTGAAACTGTTATTATACTAAAAGTTGTTAAATGTTTTTACGTAAACTTAGATGAGTGAATGGTGCATTGTGTTAGCAGTTACACTGTGTCCACCGTCACCTTACTGGTCTCTTAGGATAGATTAAAAATATAACACTTAAAAGTAGTTGAAAAATGTGTTCAATTCATCTGAAAAACGTTCCTGAATTTTCATGGTAGGAGGTTCGCAATAACATTTGGCTCAAAATCATCCCACTCTTTTCTTTTATTTCGTTTAACTTAGAAAATTTCTTCTATTTTAAAGGTCTTGCTTATAGAACTCGTTATTTTAATGATTCTCCAGTAGCTAATGAAAGGTAGAAAACTTAATCAAAATAAATCATGTCATTTTGATTAAGGTGAAATGACGCTTTTAACATAATTTTCAAATGCTCTTAATTGAATCAATTATTACTGGTAGAGAACTAATTTGATTGGACTCAAATAGAGTAGACATTAATTTCATGCTCTTTATCTAATTGAAACATTATATGATATGAAAAAATAATGCACGAAAGGATTACTTAAAACTATTTTGACATTCCTAAATATTTGGGTGGTCCTAAAGTATTGTTAAGCGCCAATATTGATCTATAAATATAAGTTGTTTAATTAGAGAATTAAAGATAAATTAAAGAAATATGATTTATCTAATCCTAAATATAATTTAGAAAATGTAATCTAAGATTAAAATTTATATCCATTGACAAAATTTTTGGAAACATAATGAGTTGCACATACAAAGCGGGTTGAAAAGGGAAAAGATTTTTTAATCATATTGAACTTGATTATAAAGTTTGATAAACTTAAGGATGAAATATGAGATATTTAACTAATAAGGACCAATATAAGATATTAAATCTTGTGAGGGCTTAATTGATATTGAAATAGAATTAATTATATTTCTAATTAAAGTTTAACTGAAATTATAATTTTATTTTAATTAAATTATTAAAAAGTCTAAAACCTATTATAAATAGACTTAGACTTTATAAGAGCTAGACTTCTTGTCTAATCTTCTCTGTAATAGTTATAAAGTTCTCTCAATACGTTTTGTGGATACCATTAAAGGCCAAAAACATGTACAACTATATTAGTTAAAACGAACTAATTTAAGAAATAGCTCGGAAGAAATGATAAGAAAATGATCAATCTTCACAATAAGGTACAAAATATGAGTTATGGTTTGTTATATTTTGTGTATTAATCATATTGTATATTTTAAAGTGATATTGACTTGCAAAAAATTATAGAAAAAGTTTTGTATTTATTTTGTTATGTGCAGGATCACATCCCTCCTCAATTGTTCAACAATAATAATATAAGATCTTCACTTTATTCTCATCTACTAATTCAAATTTTCATCTAAATAATTTCCTGATAAATCTTTAAATCTTGTAAATTATAAAGAGAAGTAAAAAAACAAAAATAAAATAAGAAACGAAGGACAACTGATTAATATCAATTCAATAGGCACTTGTAATTACGACTTTTCTTAGCTTGCATCAAATTAAAAAATTTATGACAAATGAAGTATATTTGTAAATCAAATATCGGATCGAATAATGTGTACCAGTATCCATGATTGCTTTCGATTGATGTTGTAAGATGTTAATTTATTTCCTCTCGTCTTCTTCCTTCAGAGAATTCCTCAATGGTTCAGAATTCGTTTTGAAACGTTATGTTTCAATAAGTTGTTTCAACTTATATAGCATTCCCAAGGGACATGTCCTTTGGTAAGTGGAAGAGAGAGG
>JANKOE010000002.1:57635617-57650452 GCA_026284465.1 Erythroxylum citrifolium | reverse complement strand
ACGATCTCTAGATTTAATTAGGCGGAAGCATTACGAATTAGGAAAACCGATTAATCTAGGCAACAACTACATACGATGCGTCATTTAACCTAGGTCGTATTATCCCTAATGATTACGAATCATTAGTCGCTACAAATGAATTTCAACATAACAATTACGAATTATATCAAAATTCTAGCAATAGGATTGAAATTGACAATTCAATGAACACATTAAAATCATCAATCACAATACCCAATAGGTTCATAAATAAATAACCGAATAATAACAAAAATCCGATTATCCATACACAAAATCCAAATCAGTTAAAACAGGATAACATAATCAATTTCTAATTAGAGAAAGAAACGACAAAATAATTAAAGAAATACTTAACTCGGGTCGTCGGCGTCAATATTACCTCAGAACCGGTGTCAGGACGTTCAGCTCTTCATGGGTTTTTCCTGAAAAATTATTTCAGCCCTCATATTGTTCATCCCACCGAAGATCCCTCCACTGGCAGCCTACTGTGGCGTGACTGGTCCTGGCATTTTCCAATCTCCTCAGATGCCTCTTGATTTATTCTACTATGCTTCTGATTTAATTTTTTGCTCCTTTTGCGTTTCACGCTGCCTATGCAACGTCCCTCACGCTGCAGCTTCAAGCCACCACAATGCCTGCCGCCAGCTGCCAGCAGCCAGCCGCTAGCCTCTCTGCTTGCATCGTCTTCTATTACTGCGTCACTTACGTTCCTCCCTATAGCTCATTGATTTTTTTTCTTTTATTCCTCTACGATTCCTCTCTTTTAGCGCTCCTTTAGTCCTCTTGTCGGTGCTGTCTTTTCCTCACTGTCGTGCGCCTCTAGTGAGCTTCTTGTGCCGACCCCTGTAGATTGTTTATTTTCTTGCTTCTGTCGCGGCACTGTACAATCTCCTTAGACAATTAAAAGCTTCCTCCCTTAAAAACCCTCCTAGTGCATTGCTCCTTCAACATACAGCTCATGCGTGTGTGTTTTTTTAACTAAAACGCCATCATATCTGCTCCAAAACGACACCTTCTCTGTGTTTTCGTTGGTGGCTCCCATGCTTTGTAATGCGTGTCCCTCCTTTATTTTGTTGTCCATTCTAATGTCGCCAGCTGTTCTGTCTATTGCCTCCTTTTTTTAAGTAACCTGTAGCTCTAATTAATTTGTGGCCTTATACTTTGTTGCTACCTTAAGAGGCTTCAACGTCGTCCCCCTCTTTAATTCACAGCTTGCGTTGATTATTTTTTTTGCTCCTCACTTCTCCACGTGTTGCCTCAAACGACACCTGCGTTGATTTCTTGTTGTATCTCCACGTGCCTGCTGTCTTGGTCATTAATTTGCTACCTCACAGCTGCTTCTAATTGATCTTTGTATCAACTGTGCGCATGCGTGTTCTTCTCCTTCTCAACGCTGGCTTCCCTTGTTTTCTCGTCTGGTTCCTCTCTTTTAATTGACGCCTCCTGTTACGTTTAACGCTAGTTTGCATGCTTCTTTATTTTTTTTCTTCTTCCTTCGTAAAGACAAGCAAAGATAAATATTCGAAAAATGACCCAAATGTAATGCTTTTAACTTACTTTAATTTTTTTGCTCCCAATTTGTACCTAAAATCAAATATAAATTAAAGTGAGTATCTTAAGCATCTTTGTATCAATAATTGCTAAGTGAAAATAATTAAAAATATCAACAATTAAGCACATATCACTCCTTCCAAAGCCTCTCCAATGCTTCCAACATCCATTCTAACACCATATATACTCATAATCTTCCTAAATTCAACCCTTATAACGCCAATTTACTTCATATCAATTCAAACACCAAATTTATCTCATAAAACTCTCAATTATCAACCCATTTGATTCATCAAAACCATACATTCTCATCAATGTACCATAGCTATCTTGTGCATACATTCCATGCAGCATCATATCTTGTAACAATCATATATTTTCACTCCGATACCCAAAAATTACAAACTTTATATCGTTGGAAAGATCGAAAGTCAAGATACAACTTCTATGATGACAACTTTGACTAATTCCCTTATGAAAAACTTAGAAATCCCAATTTTACTTCCTCTATTACAACATCATTCATAACAATTCAACTACCAATTGAAATTCATCAAACTCTTAACCTTAATTCATTTGACTCCTCATATTCAATAACATTCATCATTCACCAAAAATCCTATCTTTCTTTTCCGTAATATCTCACACATATATATAAGAATAGTTCATGCTCAAGATTCACAACTCATCATTCATACACAAATTCACATTTCAAAACCATACACAAATTCATATTTCATTTTCATCATAAATTAAGAGTTTTACTAACTTCAATGGCATTTCTAAGCCACATTACATCTTCAATATCAAAATCCAATATACAAAGCATGCAAAACCTAAAAATTCTCGAAATACATCTGAAGTCTTGTTTTACATCAATTATTCCAAAACAAACAAAACATGCAAATTCGGAGTAATGCCTTGACTCTCACTCTGTTTCTTGCTCATCATCTGGAGATGGGACGGAGAGGGGGGTGAGCTTAATGCTCGTGGGTAACAAGCTTATAACAAATAACAAGCAAAACCTTTCAAAATTTTCTTCATTTCCATTTTAAAATTCATAATGAAATCTATGTAACACATATTTTCCAAATTCACAATTTATCAAGCAATTTATAAACATCATAAATCATGAATTCATCAAAACTTGTCATAAATCATAAACACATAAACACATCAGAAATGGTTTGGGTAGTCCGTAATAGAACGTACTACACATTTCCCCTAAGGGTCCTCTATAGCCAAGAGCAGAATGTACTATCGCAATCCCATAAAATGGTCTTGCTTAGTCATGAACTTAAGGGAGTCCATGAAGGAGTTACATGCCACTAGCGGGCAGGCGGGAGAAGCTTTTAGACAAGTGCACTTGGCATACAGAACAGACCAAACCAAACTACATAACATATAATTTATGACTTGAAAACAGATTGCCCAAATGACAACATTTCAGAAACTTGTTTCTCATGAACATGTAATTTTTCAAAAATCCTTTTCATTTAGCATTTCCAATTCATCAACAACATTCACATACTAAGCATATAGTAAAATTCTCAAATTATTCAAAAGCAATGATGCAATATTTATGAAGCCATTGAAATCATTTTATTCTCTTGATTCAAAAGAAAACATTTATGGCTCATTACTCAAATTATAAACATGAAACCCACCTTATTTTCCTTACCTCTAAACCTTGTTCAAAAAGCCTCTACTTTTGCTCCTTTTTGCCTCTCTTACTTTCCTTCATCAAAGGCAAAATTTCCATTCAATAGGAATCCAAATTGGACAACCAAAAGAAACTTAGTCATAAAATTGATCCTAGAAAACTTAAACCCATATATTTCCTAAGCTCCATGAACCAAAATCTTTCTAAAAATCCAATAAGTCAAACATACTATTACCTTGATCCTTTACCAAATTAAGGCTTTCTTGGCTTGAATGGAAGTTGTCATCATCCTCTTCCTTTTTCCTTCTTGAATAAACTTCAAAATCCCTCTTGAAAGCTTAGAAAAATCAAGACCTAGTTTTTTTTTCTTTCTTTGTTCTCTCCACCGAACTCTCTCCTCTCTTCTCTCTTTTCTTGTTCTTTTCTTCTCAATTTCGTTCCTACCTCTTCCTTAAAAGCCAAACAACCCTTATTATTACAATAATGCCATTAATGAGTGAACAATGACCAATTTACCCTTCCTTACATGTATTGCAACTTAAATGGCTTAAGTGATCTTCCCAAAAAGCCCTCATACATACATACTCTTATTTCTTAATACAACTTGATAATTAACTCAAAATACAATAATTAATCTAGCAAGGCCTCAAAATTATTTAAATCATGCTTAACTCCTCCAAAAATCAAGACCTTTTTCTAATCATACAATTGAAGGAATTTGATAGCACTTCCTTCTAGAAAAATGTTTCTCATTGTCTCAATTTTCTAATGACATCAAAATCATTCAATTTGGTTCCATAGTCTAAAAGTTATACTCCAAACATTTTCGGACTGTTCTTATACTGAAACAATATTCTGTGCTCAACATCCATCCGAAAATTGACTTTCTTATAAACTAAATTAAAACTCGATTTCATCAAACAATTTGTAACCCTATTTCTCTAGTTTAATCCAAATTAAGAATCATCTCATTTGGATAACTAGGGCAAGAGATATGGCTAAAACACCGAAGCATACTCATTGAACATGTTTCAACTATATTTTCCAACTTTTAATTATCAACCTTTCATATATAACCCATCTTGTATCTAAACCATTTTTTCCATTTCTTTTCAAATTCAAGAATTCTCCTTTTCTTTACACATGAATAATCAGCAACAATTTCTCATTTAAGCATGTACTATTTCTCATTTCTAATTCCTCATAACTTTTAATTTTCTCAACATCTGAAAAGGCAACAATCTTCTTACTAATTCTATTAGCTCGAACTCTTAACAATTGCTCTTGTGTGTTGCGTGTGACTCATATACATGCGACTCAGACTATGGATCAGTCACTGCTGCATGCTAAGACATGTTCACAATGCATGTACCTTAAGACATAATTAAAAAAACACCCATGTAAGATCTCAATTCTAGTGCTATGATACCATACACTATTGGACCCCGCTTATTTTCGGAACCCAACTCTTGCTCTGATATCACAAATGTTGGATCCCATTTTCAGAATGCAGCTCTTGCGAATATCATCATACTTAACTTAAGCGTGGTTCCTTATAATCTCTTTAACCATCATCGATTTATCTTCATTGTTATAACATCCCAAAAATTTCCTCACAATTTGTTCAATGGCGTGCGCATACAAATCTCCCAACCGCTCCCTCATTTTCTTTCCATCTAACTTTTTCCAATCAACTCCAAAAGATACCAATTTTTATGGAGAGATAGAAACATATCGTAGAAATCTATTGCTTCAAAAATCCCTTCATTTGGAGATCGGATGAGGAAGTGATGACATTGTTCACTCATTAATGGCATTATTGTAGTAAGAAGGGTTGTTTGGCTTTTAAGGAAGAGGTAGGAACAAAATTGACGATTTTTGTATATCTAACCTATCCAATATATAGTGACTAGACGAGCAAAACATACCAACCAAAATCAAACATAAACCACAAACAAGTTGTAGAAATTCAACTTAATATCAGTCAGAACTCATCGTTACATCTCAGAAGTACACTTGTAATCCAAAAAAAATTGTTATCTGCTACTGCAAGTTGGAATTACATAGAGCATCTTGGTCATAACAAATTAACAATGTTTCACAACCACACCGCCAAAATAGAGCATGCAATACAAGGTCATCTAATCATGTACATAACAGTAGAAAGCCATATCCACATGCTAAAAGAGAAAAGGAGAAGCACAAATACTAATAACAAGTAGATAAGAAATCGCACACAGACACCGAATACGTGGAAAAATCATAGAAACAGAATAATAAAGCATGAACCTAGAGTCGCCAAAAAATCACAGCAAGCTATATCCATATACCGAAAGAGAAAAGGAAAAGAATAAATACGGATAATATTAATAGAACACAAACTTGAAGTCACCAAAAAATCACAGCTAAAGATGAAGATGTGGCACAAAGAGAAAAAACTATTTTAGAAGAAACGAAAACCTGTTGTGAAATATTAAGGAAATGTATTTTTCTTGTTTTCGTAAAATGATTGTAGTTTTTATTTTTTTTAAACATGGTAATGCAATAATAATGATCAAACGTGTTTTAACAAGAAGTTTTACTTTTAATGAATACCACAACCAAAAACGAGGAAAAAAATGAAAACAAACACCCCCTAAATTGCTAGCTCACTGATTATTTCTCAATTGCTTGATTTATTTAATTTATTTAATTTTTGTTATTATTTTCACTCTTGTCATATTTTATTACCTTAGGAAAAGTTAAGTTCAATTTTTTTATCTAGCTCCTCATAGTGATACTACAAGTGACGATCCATATACTTGAGGGTATTGAGAGTTTTGTTAGATATAAAACTTGTTTAATAGGTAGTTAAGAATTAGAAAGCTTATAGTTTTTAGGATCTTTTAATACATGTATAGAGGATGTTTTTTTTAAATTCAATTTCACTATTAATACAAAGAAAGGAAAGGAGTTAGGGCCATGGAATTTGAACGATAAGCCACTATTTTTAAAGAAATAGAGGTATGCAATTACTAAATGCCAACAGGTTTGTGTAGGATTACCTGTTATAGCTATATTAGAGGCCTGCGCTTATGAGGGATTAACGGCAAACACTCTCCCATGATGTCTATTTGTTGGGGCTGGTGTTGGCATCTGCCCCATACTCTGGGTGGGAGCTTGGCCTTGAGGTTTACCTCTACCAGCGGGGCCTCTATTGACAGGTCTGTCTATCTGCACAATAGTCCGTGAAGCTGGGGGTGGAGCTACTTGGTTTTCTTGCATTAGGCAGTCTTTCATGAAATACCCTTGTTGTCCGCACCTATAACAACCTCTGAACCCAAGTCTATAGGGTCCATGATGATTTTTCCCACAGATATTACAAGCAGTTCTAACCTGTGGCTGTGCTGGAGGTTGATGTGATCTAGACTTAGCTGGGTTCTGCGTACCACTTAGTGTTGAAAAGGCTTATGCATCTGGATTTCTGACCGTGCCTTGACCCTCTCTGTGGTTCTGGAGGAGCAGACTGTATTGTTTGTTCTGTCTGTCTCATCTGAGAGATATCTCTCTCTCTCTACGGCCTCTACTACTTTGGCCTTTACCTTTTTTTCTCCATTCTCTTTCTACTATCCCCTCCTTAAACTTTGCTTCCAATTGTTGAGTCTTATCAATCAACCTTGACAAATTGGGGAAGTCAATAGCTGCAACAACACTATACAAGGAAGGTATGAGTCCCAACTTATATCTTTCCATTTTCCAGCTTCAGTAGGTACAATTGTTGTAGTTAATTTACTCAAACGCAGAAATTCACTTGTATAATCATCCACACTCACACCAAAGTTTTTTTGGAGCCTTTCAAATTGTAGGGCTCGATTCTGTCTTTCATATGGAGAAATGAATTGATCGATTAATGTCTGTTCAAAGAATTCCCAGGTTGGAGGATTCCCACCATATAATTGATCTTTAATATTGCTTTGAAACCATTCCCAGGCATTCTTTGTCAATTTCACCCCCACTAATTCTATGATCCGTGCATCAGAGCAAGTCAATCTACGGACCATTTTCTCAATATGACTCATAAACTCTTGGGGATCCTCATGTCTCTCACCACAAAACTCAGGAGTTTGTAATTTTAACAAATCATTTATACTTACCCCTTCATCATCTAAAGCTGACCTAGGTAATACTCTAGGCATTTGCACTGGCTGTGGTGGTGCAGGAGCAACTTCAGCTACACCCTAAGTCCTTTCTCTCTCTCTTTCTCTAAGTATTCTTACTTCTTATCTCAATTATAGAACCTCCTGCCTTTCTCTTAAGGCTTGGTTCTCTGCTTCTAAGGCTTCTATTATTTGTCGTAAGGTTCTAACATCTTCCCCTTGAGCAGCTGAGTTTCAGGTTCAGTTTCTATCTCTGATCTCCTCCTAACTCTAGGTGGAGACCTTTTTTCTTGTTGTTCTTGCTGTACCGATTCAACATCAGGTACAGCAGTCGGAATTTTCCCCTTCCTAAGACGACCTCGTCCTCGATGAGGAGGTGTTCTTCTTCTAGAAGGCATCTCTAGTATGGAGAAAACTAAAATCATTTAGATACAATGATTTATCAAAGTAACATGCTATTGACATGATGCAGATCCTATGCTCCATGGTGTCATGCTTATGCAAGAATATCATATGCATATTTCATATCATATACATATTTACATCATAAACTTTTCTTTAATACTTTTTAAACATCATCCAGATCACAAGATCCTTACTCTTATACAACCTTTGTCTCTGATACCATCTGACACGACCCGCCTTTTGGACCGTGTTGGCACTAGGGAATGGGTAGGCTTAATGCCACCAAAACCTGTAGTAAGCCTAACGTTTCTATATTCTACTAAAAATCCAGCATGACCCATTCATTTGTCTAATTAATCTTTATACCTGCTTGATAGGTTGTAAGAAGTAAGGATCCAAATCTGCAATTCTCATACACCTTATCTACTTATCATTTGCCAATCTATGATCATCTCATATCATCAACTGACATCATTCTCAATAACATAGCATATCCATACATGTTTCATGTACATATGATTATGACAAACCATGAAGCAGCTATAAACATCTGCAATTTACATCATGCCAAAAAGAAATTACTTGTCTGTTTATCCAAGCGAGTCTCAAAAGATTTGGATTTCTCTCTTGTACGATTTGCTAATCCCCTGAAATGATGATAGTGAGAGGTGAGTCTACAACATGACTCAGTGAGATATAAACATACTACCATGCTTGTGAGGCTAGGTAACACAAAGCTAGCTTCACAAGAATGGTATATGGCATTCTAAGCAACAATATATAGCGTCAATTGATAAACAGGTAGTAATATCAAATGCAGTAATCACATAAGTATCACTAATAAAGCTCAATATGAATTGTTCAAAAACATGAATCTGGTTTCTGAAGTCATTCTAAATTTTTGGGTTCTTTCTCTGGTAGAGTTCTATAGGATTTCTAATTCTAAGCTTTCTCATTTCTGAGTTCTGATTTTCTGAATTTCGTAAGAAGAGACAGAGGCATGTTAGTACGACATATCTCCCTTGTCTTATTCTAGGCAAGGTTGGCCTAACCCTGGAGGCCTGCCCTCTCCAGGTAAGACCCAGATCTAACCCATCACCGACGAGTTACCTATGTGCACATGGTCTGATAATACACTCCATCAACTGGATATCCTGTGAACTCACCAATCATGACTAACAAGAAAAACATGATTCATCAAAGAATTGCAATTAATAAGTTCAACATAACAAGGGGACTAGAAGATGCAAAGAATCTGAATATCATCTGGTCAATCTGGCATACAACATACTAGGCTCAATCACATGGAGTCATATATCGAATAAGTCATACAGGTTCTAGAACAATTCAACAAGCCGCAAGATTAAAAAAAAGGATTACTACATAAGTATAGTAGCATGATTATACTCACCTCGACTGTCGCAGGGGTTTGATCTCTTGTCTAATTTTCTTGAACTTGAGGGGTATTAGGTATGACTTCTTGTTTGATTCCTCGTCTGCTTTCACAAGCTATTGGGTAACATGCATGAAAATTTCATATACCCGTATTAGTCATTCTCACATAAACCTCATTTCTTGTCACAAATCATTAAAAATTTATATTTTATTCACTAAGTCATCTACATAGGTCCCATTCGTGAAGGCATAAATTTTTATACATAGGTCCAATGTTTTTCAAACTTTCCATACCTCTAGTTAACACATAAATTCACATTTTTTTTCTTTTATGACCATGTTCTAATTCGGTCATTAAGGAATCCAAATCTCCTATTTACAGTCAGCCTTAATATTCAGTCATGAGTTGGACCCTTCCTGTCTCGAAACCTTATAACTTATTCATTTCTCATCCAATTAAGGTGATTCAAGTCTCCATTTTCAACAGACTCATATGGCTATCATATATCCAAAGACGGCTCAAAAATGATAAAATTTGTATTTATTGTGATTTTTATAAGCCTGTCATATTTCTGTTCTCTTCTGTGTCACTAAGGTTAGCAACACCCTTCACTTATTTAGCCATTTCTCACAAAATACTCATCCAATTAAAATTTCCTTTATACAGCACTTAGATGACACATTTTCGAGCATTTCATAATAGAAACTCATCATCCAATTCTAACTCTAAAGTCTTCAAACAATTAACTTTCATTTCGTGTTTCAATCCCGCTAGTATTCTAAACCAGTTTCAATTTGGGGCCTCTTTCATTTGTTTGGCTCACCCTAAATTCGTAAACAAATTCAAGGATACAGTAGACATCTGTATCTACAACTTCTAAGTTTTGAGTTTCTGCAAATTCACATGTTAAATAGCTCAAAAAAATGTATAAGGAGGACGTATGAATCTGTCTCCATTGACAGCTTGAACTCCGAACCCTAGGTTTTGATTTAGCCCTAAATCACCATAAAAAATGAACTTTTCCTCATGTTAATTTATCATTAGACATCAAAGAATAAAAATTCATCATCAAGATCATCAAACCCATAAATTCCATCAACTGGGTTTTATAGCCATGAAAAAGAAGAGAGAGAAACTAAACTTCGATCGGTAGAACTAAGTGTCGAGATTGAGGCTTACCTTTTTGTATTGACTGATTGGCTTGATTCTCCTTCCCATTCTTGTTACAAAGGTTGAAAACCTTGAAAGAGAGCTTCCATGGTGATTTTCGTAGGTGAGGGAGGAGGAAGAAGACAAGGTTTTGTCTTATTTATAGCTAGCTTCTTTTATAAATCTCTTTGTTCATTATTTACAAAAACGCCCCTGTTGGACTGGTTCTTTAAAATCCGCTAGTACAATTTCCTATGACCGCCAAAAAATATCAAACATCCTTAATTTGATGTCACCAAAAATTATAGTTCACACCGATTATTTATTTATTTATTTTGGTGTAACGGGTAAATCAGATACTGGGTGTTACATCATTAGAATATATAGATGATATAATTATATTTTCTAATAAAACTATAGATGTTCATTTACAAAAAGTTAAACAAGTTTTAATAAAATGCCAAAAACAAGGATTAATTTTAAGTAAAAAGAAAATTAAATTAGCCTAACAAAATATAGAATATCTAGGTTTAGAATTTTATAATGGCTTCCTTAGATTACAACTAAATATTCTTGAAAATTTACATAATTTTCCGAACAGATTAGAAAATGTTAAAGAAGTTCAAAAAAAATTTGACTATTAAATTACATATCCGATCAAGGATTTTTTAAAATCTAGTAATAGATAGAAAACAACTACAATTAAAGTGCAGTCCAAAACATCAATGGACTTGGAAAAAAGATGATACTCAAGCAGTACAATCTTTAAAAAATCTTTGTAAGAAATTACCATCATTATATAACTATAATGCTAAGGATAAATTAATTGTACAAATTGATGCAAGTATTGATATATAGGTAGGATGCCTTTTGACAAAACCTCCTAATTCAAGGAAATATCTTTTATGTAAATGTATTAATTGGACTTTTAATCCTATTGAATGGAAATATCCTATTCATGAAAAAGAAACACTTGCATGCATTAAAACATTATGAAAATGGAAAATTGATTTATTACTTGTTGAATTTCAAATTCAAACTGATTCAAAATATCTATGTGGATTTACAAAATATAATATTAAGAAAAACTATAATCAAGGACATTTGAATAGATGACAACTTGAATTAAGTCAATATAATTTTCATATTAATTACATAAAATCCTCCACTAACAATCTTGCAAATATACTCATAAAAGAATGGAAGCAGCTATTTTAAGCCTTAAGGAGTCACTTGGAAAAAAGGAAGCAGAATTATTAAATCTACAACAGCAAGTAAGTATTATTACTAAAGAAATTAATTAGCTTCAATCAACTATTTCCCCTTTAGAAAAAACAACAATCCTCTATTAACACAATACCTAAAATCCAATCAATCACACCACAACAAATAACACAAACACCTTGACCCCAATCTGAAAACTGTAAATACCAGCCCATTATCTAAAAAGAAAGATGACCACAAAGACAACAAAGTCTATGTCATTTTCAATGGACCAATAAACCCTCTATTATTCATTAAAGCTATCCAACTAAAGCAGAAACCAAAAAAGCATTGACTGACTTCAAAGAACCAGAGATATCTTTGAAACCACAATACAAAACTATCCTTGAAAAACAACCATCAATTTCAAAAATGAAACCTTTGGGAAAACCAACAAATCTTGACAAAATGAATGTAGTCCCTACCCATGCATTAAAGGAAGAAATAAAGAAAATTACTTCAGAAATTTTTTATGATTGTTTTCAAGCCTTAAATGAATGGACTGAAGAACAAAAAATCTTCCAATATTATCCACAAAATATAGGAAAATATGGACGTAAAGTAATTATTTTTCTTGGATCTGATCCTCTTACAACCTATCTTTTTTTTCAAAGTAGTTTGGTAGATACAATCTACCACACCAATTTAAACACCCTCATTGAATTTCTAGCTGGATTCATTTTAGCAATCAAGAATTATAAAGAATGATTTGCTAAAGACCTCGAAATATTTATCAAAGTATTTAGCACTTATCCAATTTTTAAGCAAGCTTAAACTTTGAAGGAAACAGAAGTTCAATTATCTAGATTTGCTTATGTACAAATCGATATAAGCAATGGCATGTATCCACCTATAGACACACCTCCAAAATATGAATTCAATTGGGATTTGGCCAATTAATTTAATCTACATTGTATCGAAGGCGTTTATCAGCAGTACTTGAAGATTAACTCTGAATCACTAATCAAAATCAATTATCCTAAACCAAACATCATCATGACCTCAGCCTACAAATCAGCCATCTCACCAGATGCTCTATAACTCATTAAACAAGCTGAAGCATCATTTTCTACATTATTCAATGGTCTTTCTGAACAATGGGAACAAGCAATCTATCAACAATTACAACATTATCCTCAACATCAGTGTCAACAATGCCCATCTACATCTCAGCCGGAACAACCAAAACATGACAACTCATCAGATGATTTAATTATTTAAGAATGATGTAGGCCCCTTGTCGGTCATAATTATGCAGGCCAACTATTGGCCACTGAAAGTAGATTTGTTTGCTTTCACCTTTTGCTTTTTCTTCACTTTACTTTCCCTTTACTCTTTTACTTTTTAGTTTTGCACGGATGTCTCCATCTTTGATTATATAATGTAAGACCTAACCACATTGAAGGTGTGAGAAAATAAAATAAGTTTTTATAACTCTCTCTCTATATTCTTGTCCTTACACCTGCACATTGGCCATTAAGAGAAAAAGAGAAACCCAGGTATATTTTCATATGTTTTTATTTTTTCATCATTTATTATTCAATTTTATTTAATCTGCATTTATCTTAGGAAACCTTTTATCATTTTTCTCTATACTATTTTTATTTATTTAGATAAAAGTACTCTTATTGACTTCCTTAATGCTTGTTTGACACATGGTTTTAGAAATATTCTTATGCAATATCTTCTCGAAAAAATTCATTAATTATGCCTATTTGTTCTACTTGTAGTGATATTCATTTATCAATTACACATATCGAAAAAATATATATTCAGTCAAAAATGTATTGAAGAATTTGAACAAAGTTATAATTTTCTTAAATCTATAAGTGCCTCTGAAAATACTCTTCAAATAGTTAACAATATTATCAATAATCATAAAACTTTATATTTTCAAGAAAAAGCCAAATTAAAGCAACTTTATAACATTTTTCACAATCATTATCAAATTCATATATGACAAACTACTGTGTTATCTGTAAGAAATTAGATAATGAAATTTTATATTTTGAAAGTTTAGTATCTCAGTATCTCATTAGATGCAAAATCTAGATATTGGCAATTCAGATTACATACAAATACAAAACCTTTAATTGCTTTTACTTGTCCACCTCAAAAACACTAACAGTGGAATGTATTACCATTTAGACTAAAACAAGCCCTAAAAATTTATCAACGATTTATGGATAATAATTTAGAAGGATTAGAAGAATTTTCATTAGCATATATAGACGATATAATTATATTTTCTAATAAATCTACAGATGATCATTTACAAAAAGTTAAACAAGTTTTAATAAAATGCCAAAAACAAGGATTAATTTTAAGTAAGAAGAAAATTAAACTAGTCCAAATAAATATAGAATATCTAGGTTTAGAATTTTATAATGGCTTCCTTAGATTACAACCAAATATTCTTGAAAAATTACATAATTTTCCCAAAATATTAAAAAATGTTAAAGAAGCTCAAACAAATTTAGGACTATTAAATTACATATCAGATCAAGGATTTTTAAAAAATCTAACTGTAGAAAGAAAACAACTACAATTAAAGTGTTGTCCAAACATCAATGAACTTGGACAGAAGACGATACACAAGCTGTACAATCTTTAAAAAATCTTTGTAAGAAATTACCAGCATTATATAACTATAATCCTAAAGATAAATTAATTGTACAAATTGATGCAAGTATTGATACATGGGCAGGATGCCTTCTGGCAAAACCTCCTAATTCAAGGAAATATCTTTTATGTAAGTATATTAATGGGACTTTTAATCCCACTAAATGAAAATATCCTATTCATGAAAAAGAAACACTTGCATGTATTAAAACATTAAGAAAATGAAAAATTGATTTATTACCTATTGAATTTCAAATTCAAACTGATTCAAAATATCTATATGGATTTACAAAATATAATATTAAAAAACTATAATTAAAGACACTTGATTATATGGAAACTTGAATTAAATCAATATAATTTTCATAAATTACATAAAACCCTCCATGTTGGACCCCGTCTCTGAAGCCCAACATTCGAACCCACACAGTATAGAGGACCCAAAACCGAACACATAACGACCACAACTAGGAGAAAAAAATTCAATTAGAAGATTTGGGTTGGATTTTTAATAAAGAAGATCCCTCGGTTATAACGATTCCAACGCAACTAGAATCGCTCAATTTGGACTTGAAATGAAGAAGTTATGATTAAAATACTATCTTAAAGAAATCAGCAAAACCGACCTT